>APFE030727807.1:18929-76245 GCA_000404065.3 Pinus taeda | reverse complement strand
AGAGGAAATACCATCTTACAAAACTGATTAACATTTCCCTCCCAAGGAAAATGGGTGGCTGGGGCATTATGAATCTTCACCATTTTGGCTAGGCCCTATTATGTAAATCTCTATGGAGAGCGGTTTTTGGAGACAGTTTATGGAGTAATTCTATTAAGATGAAATATCGTGAGAATAAAGATGTCATTTATTGGTACAGGAATAGATCTTTGGGTCCTTCTCAAGGGTCAGCTATTTTTAGGAGCTTCCAAAAGGTTCTTCATTTCTTCTTCAAAAATCTGGTGTGGAAATTTCAAACAGGAAACAACATTTTAATTGGCATTGATTCTATCATGGGTGTTGAGGTAGAGTCCCCTATCCCTCAACAACTTCTTATTTTCCTTCAACAAAAAGGTATATTCTATTGGGCACAAGTCATTCAAGGATGGTAGGGAGCAATTCCTAGATGGAAATCGGCTATGGAGCTGGGCCTCGATGAAACATTAGTTGCACAATGGAACAAGACTATCTGGGATATGAAGCATGCTGGGTTTTCTAAAATAGAGGAAAGCGACAACATTGTTTGGCAGGTTAAGAAAGGGAGGACCAATGTTTTAGTCAGAGATATATATCTCTCCTTGATTGAAGATCTAATGGAGGCTCCCTAGAATATATTTCCCAACAGTTTATGGAAATCAGGTTGTCCACTAAAAATTATAATTTTTTCATGGCTAGTATTTCATAATAAAAATCTTACATGGTCAAATCTACAGAAAAGGAACTGGCACAGGCCAACTATATGCTCAATCTGTCTATCATAAACAGCAGACAACATGCACATTTTTCTTAACTACCACCTCACTCAGATCCTATGGAAGCAACTGTCTTCACATTTCCAATTTACAATCATATCTCATTCCTCCATTATGGATGCATTCGAATGGTGGGGTTCCCAGAAAAATCACCTAGTGGCCTATTCCACTTATTTTCTTCTGGTTCGTATGGAAGTAGAGAAACAAAAGGATTTTTCAAAATTTCAAGGAGTATTTCGGGCACATATTCGACAAAATTATCCCCTATTATTTATCAATCCTCCCATATATTCCCCAACAATTGAAGTCTCAGTCCAGTGCTACAGCCCCTCAACAGCATATCCTCCCGTGGTGTCATGACCCCAAGCCTACAATAGTCTTTCAATTGTGTCGGCGAGGTGCGACACCACGAAACACTTTCTTTTTAACAATACTCATGCACATGGACTATGCCTATCCACTTACTCCTACTTGGTTTATGATTCTCAACCAAGTATAATTAGTTATCCTTTATACCAATGAACACCCATACTTTATTCATTATCAACAACAATTATAAACGACACAACAATTGCACAGTATAAAGGGGAGGGGCAACTCCCTGGACAATGAGTCCACCCAACAATATATTAAGAATATCAGTTTACAACATACAAGTATGTCTTGGCAATACCAAGTCCCATACTTAGCTAACTTTACAATAATACAATCTTCATGCACCCTTGCACGATGGGCGGGCACTCACCCGAGCCACCAAGACACCCTCGTCAAGTCTCGGCACAAAAACACCTCCGCACAATCAACCCGGGCACGTCTTGCCCAACGCGTTCACCTCTCACCAAGAGCATTTCCACCAAGTGCGACCCAAGGAGAGCGCATGTGCTATGCGCCTAAGCCTCTCCTTAAATCTACGCACAAGTACCTCTTCTCCAAGAGTGAAGTGCGTATGAAATGAGCGAAGTTCGTTGATGAGTTTGAAGGCTCCAACATTCCAACATATATATCCATCATTGAGTGTGGGTTGGTTACCCAGCAGACTGCCCACACACCCCATACACGCATTGTTCGGGTGCTTGTAAAGTTGGCCACACCCTTCCACCATAAGTCGGCCAACCCTCCACTACAAGTGCTCCTCGCATGGGTATAAGCAGCACTCCATGCCTTAGTCGTTTATCACATGCTCGCATATCGTTGCATCCTTCGTCGCATATCAGTCGGTCACTCCTCCGTTGTTCGGTCGCATAATCGCCCGTCACACCTCCAAGATGCGCCCGTCATGTGCGCACGCCGGGTCACCTGGCGCCCAACCGTCGCACAACTCTGGAGGCATTACATCCTCCTCCACCTGAAGTCATTGTCGTTCTTGACAACATACCATCCTCCAAGCTCATCAATATCCATGATGTCAACTCCTCCACATACGGCAAACGTCCCTGCAACATATGTAGAACTCTATCTCCACCATGTCTCACCTCAGTAACCATTGTCACTAAGATAACCATACCAATGTACGGATCCCATATATCAGATGTCCATGATCATCGACCACTCTGTCACAATCTCCCCATGCTGTTCTCCACCATAGAAGGTTGGTCCTTCTATCCAAGCTACATGTCCACTACAACAATGTGTCACTCCATCATGTCATCATCACCATGTGCACTACTACCATGATACTCCAACAAGTGTTAACACAACTCTAACATGTGCCAACATCGCGTCCCAATAATCACATCAATCTGTCATGTGTCCCATGTGAACCGCTCTCACGTGCCCCATGTGAACACCTTTCTCTGTCATGTGTCCCATGTGTCTTGTTGCCATGATACTCCAACATACTGTCAACATGCCCCTGTGCACTTCCGGACCCCATGTCTGAACTAGTTGGGTAGCTAATCCAACTATCACGCTCAAATCATGAGAGTGAACAAACTCATATCACCACCAGTGATTTCTCAAAACATCTGCCACATCCTAAACTCATCAAGAATAAACCATGTTGAGGTCCATGAAGTAGCCCTCATCTCATATGCAACATGTCATGATGCTTGATGCCAAGCCATCCCTGCACCATCATACCTGCTCAATCTGCTTTAAGGACTCACTGTCATGAGCAGCTAACAATGAACCCCATCTTCTTGTCCATCTAAGAAGATGTGGAGGGGTTAGAGCCAAAAGGCTCACCCTCACTAATCATCTCAATCCATCTATCAGGATCCTCAATCTCCATCCTTTGTAGATAAGTGACTGAGTCCTCCTCTCGAACACCAAGCCTCCCATATGCCTCCTCCTCATCATCATCATCCTCAACCACTTCTAGCCTTCTTGACAAATCCAAGATACAATATGAAAGTGTCTTGAGACCAATGACTGCTCGGTAAGCTTTGTCTCAACCATGGACAACCACTTACTCATGTCACCCAATCTCTTCTCATCCTCCAATTTGCATCACTTCCAACTTACAATCAAGCCTTGTTACTCCAATGGTAGGCACACCAATGGGTACATCTTCTTCAAATGTGGAACAATCATAGCATCAAATTGTTTCATGAATTCCATCCCCAGCACAGCCTCATAGTCATCAATCCGCACTATAGTGAAGTCAACCTTCCCTGTCCATTCACCAAGTGTTGTTTCCACCTTTTCAGCTAAACCAAGAACTTCATCCGGAGGAGAATTCACTGTCTTCATATGTGCCTTGATAGGTACATATTTTAGCCCAATCCTTCTCACAGTATCTTCTCCCATGAAGTTGCAAGAAGCCCCACTATCCACCATAGTGAGTACATCAGCACCTCCAACTTTCATTTGAACATACTCCAACTTATTCCTCTTAGGATCCTTTCGAGAGATCACCTCTGTAGCAGCACCACCACCAAGTATCTGCATCATCCCCACAGAAGCACCTTCCTCTTTCGTATTAGATTGTGCAATCGCAACCACTTTCGGTTTAGAAGGACAATTCTTCACTTTATGTGGTCCAGCACATATCCAACACTCCAAGACCTTCTTCGTCTTCGAATTGTCATCTGATTTCAAAGCATCATCTTTCTTCTTCTCTTTCGGCTTGTCGGACTTCTTCTTCATATCATCAGAAGTCTCATCATAATGCTCCACCAACATGTCCACAACAGCAAAAGCCTCTTCAAGTGTTCTAATCCTCTATCTCTTCACTTCATTGTGTGCCCAAGGCTTCAACCCAATAATGAAATTGAACACCTTGTCGCTCTTTGCCATGTCAGGAAGTTCTAGGACTGCACTTGTAAACTCCTACTGATATGTCTGAAGGTTCCCTGTCTGCTTTATGAATTTTATCTTCATCCTTGCTTCCCATGTCTCATCCTGAGGACTAAAATGGGCCTGCAAAGCTCCTTTCATCTCTTCCCATGAAGTGATGTCACTAGCACTGCCACTGGCAATCTGGTCCATCCTCCTTCACCACCACATCTTAGCATCCTTTGTTAGAAACTGAGCAGCTATCTTGACTTTTGTCTCATCATTAGATAGACCCAACCATTCCAAGTATTGCTCCATGTCCCATAGAAAGTTTCCAAGAGTCTTTGCACTCTTTGTACCATCGAACGATTCCAGTTACTCGACTTTCACATGAGGCACTCCTCCACCTGAGCCATGCCTCACGGCCTTCTTCAACACCGCGATCTCATCCCTGGCTTCATCAAGGGATTTCTTCAAGTCCATGATCTCTGCAAGACCCTGGTCCCTTGCTTCTTCAACCTTTTTGACCCTTACTTCAAGTTGTGTACACATAAGATCAATGTACTCGTGTTGAGTTTGGAGTTCATCAAGCTCATCCTTCATCTTCAAAGTTGCTTCTTACTCTTTCACGACCAAGTCAATCTTCTTATTCTAATAAGCTTCCAAGTCCTCTATTTTCTCCAACGCTTTCTCAATAAACCCAAGGGTAGTTCACTTGGCATCACGACTAGACCCAATCTGAGATTCAGCCATTTCCAATAGCCTTTTCCTTCTTTGCAACCTAGTCTCGACCATACAACAACTTCACCTGCAACCCAAGTCCTTGATGCAACACTTATCAGGAAGTGTTTCACCAACCACTTTCCCCTGCAAGTAACTCTTACCACAGTCATTTCTTCACAAGCTTCGACACTTCATCAACCCGATCCAACTGAGCTCTGATACCAACTGTCACGCCCCCAAGCCTACGGTAGTCTTTCAACTGTGCCGACGAGGTGCGGCACCACCGAACACTTTATTTTTAACAATACTCATGCACATGGACTACGCCTATCCAATGACTCCTACTTAGTTTATGATTCTCAACCAAATATAATTAGTTATCCTTTATACCAATGAACACCCATACTTTATTCATTATCAACAACAATTATAAAAGATACAACAATTGCACAGTATAAAGGGGAAGGGCAACTCCCTAAACAATGAGTCTGCCTAACAATATATTAAGAATATCAGTTTACAACATACAAGTATGTCTTGGCAAGACCAAGTCCCATACTTAGCCAATTTTACAATAATACAGTCTTTGTGCACCCTTGCACAATGGGCGGGTGCTCACCTGAGCCACCAAGACACGCTCGTCAAGTCTCGGCACAACAACACCTCCGCACAATCAACCTGGGCATGTCTTGCCCAACGCGTTCACCTCTCACTAAGAGCATTTCCACCAAGTGCGACCCAAGGAGAGTGCATGAGCTATGCGCCTAAGCCTCTCCTCAAATCTGCGCACAAGTACCTCTTCTCCAAGAGCGAAGTGCGTATGAAATGAGCGAAGTTCGTTGATGAGCTTGAACGCTCCAACGTTCCAACATATATATCCATCGTTGAGTGTGGGTGGGCTGCCCAGCCGACCACCCACACACCCCATACACGCATCGTTTGGGCGCTTGTAAAGTCGGCCACACCCTTCCACCGTAGGTCAGCCAACCCTCCACCGCAAGCGCTCCTCGCATGGGTATAAGCAACGCTCCATGCCTTAGTCGTTTATGACATGCTTGCATATCGTCACATCCTTCGTCGCATATTGTCGCATATCGATCGGTCGCTCCTCCGTCGTTCGGTCGCACAACCGCCCGTCGCACCTCCAACACGCGCCCGTCATGTGCACGCGCCCAGTCGCCCGGCGCCCAACCGTCGCACAACTCCGAAGGCGTTACACGTGGGCTCACTTTGACGTGTGACAAAAGATTTCAAATGTGCATGTGGTGTTTACATTTGCATTGCAAAGAACCATCATTATTCTATCTATTGGAACGGTGGCCTAGGGACTAACAACAACGCTGAGGCCATGGCTCTACATGGTCTACTCATTTTCTGCTCATTTTTGGTATTGGCCCAACCCAAATCTTTGGTGACTCCAAAATCATCATAGAACATGTAATCGGAAAACAATCTATAAAAAACGACAGTCTTTCTAGATGGCTAGGCTGGATCATAACATTATGGAAGCCTTCACTCTTCCCTATCTCACATATAAAGCGTTTGCAAAACGAGGTGGTGGACGAGCTATCAAAGAAAGGTTTGCAGTCTCCATGTGGTATGTGGCATCTGAGCATCACTGTAGAATCCATCACATACTTTATTCAACCATTCTCCATGCCGGGTATATAGTGTCGTCTCTATGTTTCATGATCCATTTCATATTATTACTGTCATATGGCCAGGTATTATGTTTTTTGTCCGAATATCTCTATGCATTAGTCCTCATACTTGATCTATCAAAAGAAATATGTATATTCTGTGAGATGTTGAGCTCCATCCAGTTCCCTTTTGATCAGAAATATTGTCTATCTCTACATAATGTACAAGTTTTTTCTATAATAATATAAATAATATACAACTTTTTCTTCTGAAAAAAACAAAAATGATGACTTTGATCGCTCAACTTTACTTCTCCATAAAAAGAGGTTCTAGAAATTGTGAAAATAAATAATTAATAATTTGTTCAAATGTGGATAGTTATAGAATTAGGATTGTTACCAATTTGATTATAATCAATGTACTTATTTTCTGGCCTATTATTTTTAAGATAGTCTGGAGATCACAACCTGTGTCCCCACTTCCTGTGTGAAAGAAATGATTTAGTTCGTGTTTCCATCTTTATCATTACCATGCGGATTTTATTCATCTAATTTCTTGATTCGATTCACGTGACGACTACGCAAATTTGCAGGACAAGCACGACTCGTGGGATATTTTCATATGCTCGGTAATTCTGCAAGGCTAATATGAGCGCTTGAGAATTACATCATAGTGTAAATTTCTGATAATGTTGCTAAAAGTTTAGACACAAGATCAGAGTTCCAAAACCAATATGCGTGCATCCTCACGTCTTTACTATTCTCATATTTTGTAATTTCGGAGGTAACGGAGCCACAATGAAAGCTAACTTAAAGGCAGACCAAAAGTGGAAAAGATATTGATAGTTGTACCCATTTTGATAGAAAGTTAACCTACAGGCACACCAAAAGTGGAAAAGAGGTAGGTGACTTAAAACATATTTACATTATGCTTTTAGTTCAACAGATCGACTTCTTTCTCTAGTTAACTTGAATTTAAGTGGAGGTTAGTTTTAATATTAAATGAAACAAATGTTTACCCTTAGATATGTACAAACTATGATTTGATTAAATTTAAATATTTGATTGAACAATTTTAATTCTAATATAACTTAGTTGATTTTATATTTATGAATAAAAGGATAATCAATTAAAATTAAATATTTCAGAACTATTTTAATTCTAATATAACTTATTTAATTTTACATTTATGAATAAAAAGATAACCATTCAAATATTAAGTGGATTTTAGTGTTCGGATCAATGCTGTGTTGCTATTGTTTTCACATCCTTGACATCTATCCTTTACCTCCTTTAAATCCAGGGGATAGATGGTAAATGGCTCATTTTTCCGTTATTAAAGTTTTTAAATCCACGTCATATATACAAATTGCTCCTTGTCTGTTCGCTGATTTTTCAATCTTGAATACAGTAATATATATAAATTAATGGATTAGTAGTTGGTGGTGAATGTTATATATATAAATTAGTGGATTAGTAGTTGGTGGTGAATGTTAGGATCACTGTTTAATGGGTCAAATATTTATTTTTCATTTTGCAACTTTATAAATATTTTATTTCCATTTTTCTTTTAGTTAATGAGATATTTCTTAATTGATATTTTTATTAAATCATTAGATTGTGGAGTTAAAGATATATTTAAATTTTTCCCATAAATAAAAAGATAAATTTGTTTTACTTCTTTACTTAATATGATATTATTGTTTTTATTCTTAAACATCATCATCATTGTCATAAACAATTATATTTATAGAAAACTTATGACACTTAAAATACGGTTATTTAAATTTTAAAGATTTACTAGATGAGAAAGGTCTTTTTATTTTGAAGAATTAGCTATTAAATGTAATGACTTTATACTAGGAAAACAACATAGAAACTACTTTTCTATAAGAATATATAAAAGAAAAATACTACACCAATAGAAATGAAACCATTTGGGGAACATCTTATTTTCTTATCTTCAATCGTGAAGAAACAAAATTTCTATGGATTTATTTCACAGAAAACAAAACTATGTGATTGAATATTTCAAAGTGTTTGAAAACATGGTTCAAAAGTGATCTTGAGGTTAGCTCAAGTAGGAGAATACACTAGTGAATTTCATAGGACAATAGGATTAAAAAACAATATATAGTTTCACATACTCCTTAGTAGAATGGTGTGGCTAAGAGGGAAAATAAAACCCTAGTTGAATGTACTCAAATATCATTACATTTAAGAATATTTCTAATTCTTATCCTAAAAATAAAGCTCCAAAGAAAAGTTAAGACTATAAAAACTCTTTATAAACCACTGCTATAGCTATAAGCCAATGGTCAATATCATTTTTTGGCTTTCCAAATAAAAATCATTTTTTCAACTTCCAAATAAAAATAAAAGGAAATTTGTGTAATATTTCTAATTAGTATCTTAAAAATAAAGCTCCAAAAAAAATTTAAGACCATAAAAACTCTTTATAAACCACTCCTATAACTATAAACCAATGGTCAATTTTTTGATAATTTTTTCTAACTAAATCATTTTGTGGCCTTCCACATGAAAATCATTTTTTAACCTTCCAAATAAAAATAAAAATAAATTTAATACACAATTGATCAAATATGTTTTAATAAATTATTTCATTAGTTATTGTAATGAACATATAGTTTACAAAACATATAATAATCTCATAGCTGATAACATTTTTGCTAATTTTGTTAAAGGCTACTATTTATTATTATTAAAAACTACAACCATATTATCAATATTTTTTTGTATATGTTTATATTTCATTTAAGTTTATATTATTATTATATAATATATGAATAATAATACATTAATATAGTAATACCTATTTAATACATAAAATGACATAATATGATCACAGTGTTAGTTTTTAATGTATTTTTAGTCTCCCATTATTTCAGGTTCATATATATATTAATAATTATTTTATATCAATATATTACTATATTAAATTATTAAGTGTATCTTGTTAAAGGCCAATAATTCTCAATATCAAACTATAATAACTATAAATAATAACAACCATATTATTATATATTTATTACTATTATAATAATCTTGTATTATATATTTACATACTATTATGTTAATATATAATATTATATTAATATGTTAATATTTATATTTCAAACTAGAGTATAACTGACATATAACAAAATAATAATATTTGGTCATTATTAATAACACTTTGTTTATCTGTAACGAACCTCTATGGCCTATCTAGAAAATAAGCCCAAATACCCCCAAAAAAATTAAAATTTTCGTAGACATAGTTAAAGTCCCATGTTCCTTACCCTAGTCAGAGTGTTATATCACCTTCAAGAAGGATATGTATACCATAAACACATTATTTCATCTTCATCGAATGATTTCTATAACACAACTACAGCTGGAAGGGAAAAAGGAGCTATAACATGCAACGATCAAATCTTTGGTGACATGCATGGTAACAAAATCCTCATCTATTAGATCATATAGAACTTACCTCCTAACGGTTTTGCATGCATCTATATCTCATGCCTAATTATGGTATGCATGCATAAACTATATAAAATCTATTAAATCAGTTAAGCACAAGCATGGTAATATTCCATGAGTTCCATAATAAGATAACTTCTAAGCAATAGACAGAATGCAACCTAGCGTGATTGAGTATCTTTTCAATAGATAATCAGACCATCATAGACTATTCTATTACGTATATTATACCATAATGATCTACAAGCATCTACCACTATTTCTCATGTTAACTAGAGGCTTTATATAACATTAAATGCTCCTTCACTAACATAATGAAGATTGTCATTAGACTCATATGATACCTTACTCATTCATAGGCATAAGAATGAAATCCATCACATGAATACAGGTAGCATCATACTAACACATAAGCCAAGACAAGGCAACATATCCAATAGTGAATCAAATAGAATAATCACATGAAGGGTAAGAGACTGACATACAAAATATTCCACGTGTGTGAATCCATCTAAAGCAATCACTTGGAGGGAGGAGCACCACCACTTAATCATGAATCACCTCTAACTCCCCCCGAGCTGAAGTTCTTGCTAGGGATCAACTGTCCTCAATTGATCAATGGACTCGGTATTTAATACCCTCTTTCATGATTTAGTTTCCATTATTGTCATCCCACTTTTATGGATTTTTCCATCTGCCTAGGTTTTTTATGGAAAATATCGTATTTATCTCCCACAAGGCTTTTCCTCATTAAAGCTTTACTTTATCTCTCGCAAAGCTTTTATGTCTAATGGATATTCATCTCCCATCCATCTGTGGATCTCCAATCCTTCCAAGCCTATCTAGAATCACATCTAGAAGCTTTATCATGAGAGATTAATCTTTATCCGATTCCTCAACGTGATTTGGCAAGAATCTCTCTCTTGGTGCTCCACCCTCCAAGTGATTTACTTTATTAATTTATTTAATAACACATTTTCTTTTCATATTACATATCACCTAGCTTTCCTCACGTTAGGTTTAGAATAGTTTAACCCACAAAGGAGGGTATCACATCTAGCTTTCCTCACCTTAGGTTTACAATCATTTAACACACAAGGGAGGATATCACACCTAGATTTAACTCATATTAGCTTTACAATAATTTAACACACAAGGGAGGGGTGTTACATACTCCCCCCCTTAAATTTTACACCATCCTCAGTGTATCACTGCATCATGTCCTCATTCACAAGTGCCTAGTTTCTGAATCAATAGCTTTCATGGCTCTCCCATGTGATGCAATTTTTGTGATGTACATCGATCACAAGGAGTTCTCCCCTTTCAATGCTACATTGGTCACTAAGAGTGCTCCTCTTCCATAGCTACATTGGTCACAAAGAGTTCTTCTCTTCCATAGCTACATCAGTTTCAAGGAGTGTTCTCCTTTCATAGCTGCCTGTAACATTATTTTCAAACCATTTGTGAGAATTTATAGATGCAAAATTTTAACTATGATACATATCATAATCTATTGCCTAATATTACTAAAGCAACTATTGCTCATTTTTACTTTTATCTGAAGAATTCATGTTCACTTCTATCATTCTTCCAAGCTTTTTTGTTCTTTGTTGAACACCTGCTTATTGCAGTTTCTCTACATACAACACATCTGTTAGCATATTTTCCACATCAATATGTCTGCAAATTCATAACATATTAGGCACAAAACAATATAATATATTCTTCATATATATTCTTCGGAATTTATGTTGCCAAACTTAACCATGGTTACTTATCCTTGAACCACTTCTTACTTTCCTTCTTCTGTGAAACCACTGAGTCAGTTGTCCTGCCAGATATCTACCCAATGTGTTCATGCATACCTGCACACAATATGTATTATAGACAACGATATACATATTATATTTCAAACATGTAACATATGTAGTCATATGGGTACCGTATGTACTGCTCTACATAGTACAGTCTGTGCTACAACCCATCATACCGTTCCCATGGTATCACCTGCATGACAAAAACTTTGTCCACATATTTTTCTGCCATGTTAGTATCATGCCAAACATTCTTTTCTAATTTTATAGCAATTAAAACAACTGTGCTCAGTTGAAAAAGAATTTATATGAACATGGTTCATTTCTGTAATCAGAGAAACTTTTATCAAGCGTAAATCATTTTCAGATTTCATGTGGCTGTAACACAATATCAATAATATAGTATGTATTCATGCATATTTGCATCTTAAGCAGACTATTAACTCATATTTTAATAATAGTTATATCAATACTTAAATAATTTATCTTAGGTGATTTACTATTGCCCTTTTTATGTTTCAACAACTTAGCCACTCTGCACTATACTTTACCAACGTGATCATTATGTCAATCATGATCTTTTCTTCTGCAGATTACTCCCCTTTTATAGGCATTGGGATAGCCATATCTTTAAGGTTTTTGTACAATTATTTCTATATAAATTGCCTAATGAACCAAGACCAATACCCGAATTCATCATGAGTTGCAAGATAATTCCAACAATCCATTAAAGTCAAGACTCTTTCATGCCATGGACACTTGAGATCTTTCATCAACCAAATGATAATTACAATATTTCTACAAGGCTATAACATTGTACACCCATGTGTTTACATGGAAACTTCCCATGCCTCATCATTATGTGTAGATTTTACCATGATTCTTTCCACAACAAGTTTATCTTGATGAACCCTTAACGAGGCTTATGATAACAATATACCAAACAATCCATGGCAATGCAAGTGTATATGTATCATACAACAATAAAACAATGATGCAAACATGGACTTACTATATTGAAGCCAGCGATAATGTTAATACCATGATGATATATGTTAATTACATCAATGTTTAGAATGGTCCCAAGCTTTCATAGGTAATATTCTCCAGAAAACCATCTCTTAATACATAACACATGAAAAACCCACCTACTAACCATATCCTACCAATAGGCCATATTTATTACAGATGCAAATGGTCAGTACCTAACAAGGTAAGCCCTCTTCCATAACCATCTTTACATTATATTTTATGATAAAAACATAATAGTGAACTATAATTTGTGCATAACCTTAGAAATAATAGTAATTATTAATCGTTATACCTTGTTAATTGAATTGTATCCACGGTTTATTATGCTATAAAACATTCAAGAGGAGATGATTATCATACCATCATCACACCTCTCTTACCACAAGTATAATATCATATGGCATTCATCTTCCCAATCTATCATATTCCTTTTTCCCCACTTGTTTAGCGAAGACTTTTACGTAGGCGTTAATGATTTAGTTATAAGGATTTTTATATATCAATAGGAATTAATACCTACTTAATTAATCCTCTAATCTGACTATAACTCTTTTAAGGTGTGATTAATCCATTTGTTAGAATATCATAGTTTCTCATAGTTTGCATCTCCTTGTTGCTAATAACAATCACTTAATAATTCATGTAAGCTAAAAATGTTTCACTACTTAACTACGGTGGTAGATTTATTATAAAATATACCAAGCAATATCCATGTCTTAAGTGTAGGCTACACCTGCTAGTTACACCAATGATAATAAGAAACAACACAATACTCACAAGATCTCTTGGTGTAATCATAACATATTCATGAGTGGTACACCTTGCTTTCTTATCATTTGCACATGATAATTTATGCTAAATATTACCTCAGATATAATTCAAGCAACTGAAAGTCCTATACATTGATTTAAAATTCAAGTTCTGCATACTTGCATAACATTCCAAGGAAAAGGTAATTTCTTCCACAATTCAAGGTATACATAAATACCCACCTCTAATTATCTACAAGTACTAACTTGTCAATAATACTAGATCATAACCATTGTTTCTTGTCAATTAGAATCTTATCCAAAAGAGAATTTTAACGGTGAGTCCAGGAGGTGTCTCAATTCCTAAATTGGAAGGGTTCATGCTTTTTAAGTATTAATCCCATCACCTTATGTGTATCTCCATGGATAATTGCATATTGTTTAAGAGTGGCTTATTAGCTTAATGCAATTCCTTTTTTATTATCAATCAAGAAGCATTAGAACTTGCTTCTTATAAATTATCATGGTTTACAAATTATTGTATCAAGGATGCTTATAGGTACTAGTATGCACCTCCAATGTATAGGTCTTGGTATATATATATTTAACCTATTCTTATCTAATCACCTTTTTGAAACAATTACAACACCAAAATTCATTTTATAGAGGACTAAATTAAAACAATTTGTGCCATTACCTGCTCTTTATTTCTTAACATTGTTCATGAGAAGCTTTTTCATTGCATAACACCCTACTAGGGTTTAACAATTCCTTTTTTATACCATCACGCTTTCATTTAGCCAAGTCCCTACATCGTACTTGTATTAGTGTCAATTTGCTTTATTATTATTTAACCATTCCCGGTGTAAAAAAAAAATCCGCAAAAACAAGAATATTTAAGTCAACTTCAATAGGATTAATTTTCTTTTAATCAACATTATCTCCCCTTACATCTATTTCTATTATAACATGAAATAAAGGTTTCTAGCTATTAAAATTGTTCATGAGAAGATTTTTCATTGCATAACACCCTACTAGGGTTTAACAATTCCTTTTTTATACCATCACACTTTCATTTAGCCAAGTCCCTACATCGTACTTGTATTAGTGTCAGTTTGCTTTATTATTATTTAACCATTCCTGGTGTAAAAAAATTTCCGCAAAAACAAGAATATTTAAGGCAAATTCAATAAGATTAATTTTTTTTTAATCAACATTATCTCCCCTTACATCTATTTCTATTACAACATGAAATAGATGTTTCTAGCTTCAAAAATGAACAGGATTAAATTCACAATTTTTCCACTCAATGGACTCGCATGTAGCCCTAACCATTATTGTGAATATCAGTAACCAACAAACATGAGCACAAGCACAACCATGTCTTTAATGAAAATTGAATGAGTATAAGCAAGAGCCTCTCCTTGGTAAAACTTTAACCCTAATGTGGAATTGAACAATGCCCCATGTTCACATTTCTTCACAAGTGGACTTTAAATGTGATATTATCCGATCTTCAATGGATAATATAATATTATATTTTGATCATTTACATAGGCAACTAGCGCACTACAATGCTTGATATTTTGAGAGTTATACTCTATAACAAATTATTCTTTGAACAAATAGTTCCAAGGAATAATATAGACTTGAAGCCATAGATTATGCTAACAATGGAAGAATAACACATTTTGCAACCCTACTTATGAGTAATGTACAAAAGCAGTACCATTTATATGCATCACAAAATTTACTCACACTAAATAATCGTGAATATCTTGCAACTATGTTACAATAAATGATGATATAAATATATAACACCCATATCAATAACATATCTACTTTATAAATACCCATAAATACCCATATCAATTACGAAGGCTTATAAATATACTTTATGGGTGTTATAAATATACGAGGCTTGAATTATATTTTTTGAAAATATTTAGCATCCCGGTTTTCCATAAGTGACAATTTCACAATCTTCATCATAAGTTTGTATGTAAAAATTAGAAGCAATGTTGCAGACAGTGGTTTTATATCTATTGAACGTACACATTTTTCTCTGTTCGATTACCTTTTTTTCTTTTTTAGGAACCTGCCAGCATCTCAACAAAATAAATTGCTTCCCTTTTAATCCAACCAACATTATTTATTCCCTATAGAATTTATGGGTTCATTAAGAACCGCTAAGAGATAAGACATGGTAAAATGAATAATTCTCAAAGAATATAGTATCTGATGTCCATTGGAACCCTACACAATTATGCCCACCCGAGGAGTACATGACTATGTCTAATGACAGTAAATCCTATGTGATACCAATTCCTTGAATAAAAAATCCTCAAATGTGTTTTTGTTGTACGCCTTGAATATGACATCTACTTAATTGTATTATTATTATTACCTTTTTTTTTTGTTGATGCCTTATGGTCTAAATGTTCATGCTATTTTAATAATAACAAACTAAGAATGGAGCAACTAAGAATTACTTCTTACATCATCTAAAATAGAATCTGAAAACACTACTTTAAACAATGTATACATATTTTTTCATTTAGGTTTAATAATTCTCAAAAAGGAAATGAATCACCACCGCGTACTCTTCATATCTGTCACAACTATTATCTAAATGATTGATCTTCACGCATTGGAGTTGATGGTATGATCCTCCTTATCTCACATTATTTTGCCGCAACTAAGTCATATAGTTTAGAGGTTTCACGGTGGTTAAATTCTTCAACGTATTATCATCTGTAGAAAATAGGTATATACATGAACCTTAGTGAACTTATTAGAATCACAAAGGAAGGATTATTTGCGCCATTTTTACATCCACAGGACTAGTGGCACAATCCTTCATATTTCCTATTTACAATTGATGGTAAGCATTCTTTTATTTATAGCCTTACTTTAGGCTTAATTCTCACAGTTGGAGATCGGGATAGCTCGTTCTAAACCAAGCTTGGTTATGCGTTGCTCATACTCTTAACCGTAAGGTAGGTATTATCCTTCCCCGCTCTTATCCCTTCATGAATAAGAGATAATCTACGATGTATGGCATCTTTATCCGCACATGACCATCATCCTACCACTACCAGATAGATACCCCATCTAATGAAAGAAACAACGTTAAACTTTTGTTGTAGAAGCAACCCGATCATTTTATTTTACTTGGACACTAAGATAGTCAGCATTTTGACCAGTGTTTTATAACCATCGTGCGTTTTTATCCAATGGTAAACAGTATGAAAGCAATGGAATATGGTTTTTCCTACCTCTCCACAACGTGATTAGAAATCACAATCAACAAAGGTTTCGTATTGGAAAATTTTACCTTAATTATACAATGCGTTTCTGCCTTTAGTTTGAAGGCCAACGAATAAGGGAAACGGTACTTGCTTATCCTACTTACTTTCCTCCCTGGCGATAGCCCACGGTTGCTAAAACCTTACTGTGATTCATGACGACTTTTCCTAGCATATCATGCATGCCTCTCTACATGCATTTTTATATGCTTAATTTCCCAATCGCCTTTATCTTGACGATCAACCTATCGATGAGTGTTATATTGGAAGGGGAATTTATGTTTTTGTGATTTCAAAGGGTTTTTTTACTAAACCCATCAATGTATCTTTCTTACTGTGGAGATTAAAACAACAATTTCTAACTTCATTGAAAAGTAACACAAGGGTGAAACAACACCTTGAATAACGCTATCACCTTGCACAACCAATAAGACAAAGAGACTAATGTTGTAAGACAAATTCGTATTTGTTATTATAGAAATTAAGTTTTCCAGTAGCTTGCATCGGCTTCGTGAGGAAGAGACATCTTGGTTCGTATCTTCATTTAAACCATATACCCAACGTAGTATAATATAGAGTCCAATGACATCTGTTCGAGGACGATTCCTATAAAGATTAGATATATTATTTCATTTATCTTGACATGCGATTTGTAATGGCGCACTAATTATAATCCACTAAGAAATTATTAATTATTAATGCACATGATATATATTGAATATCATGGTTATGGTTTCACATACGCTATCCCATTATTCTTTCACATATCATGGGTATGGTTTCACATACGTTATCCCATTACTCTTTTACATATCATGGGTATGATTTCACATACGATACCATTTGTAATACAATTAAAATTTGAAATCATGAACTCCTCTTGTATATATATTGGTTGACTTTGACCAACGGTAATATAAGTTTATGGGTTCCTCCATGCTTACTTTATTATTCTATTGTTAGTTCTTTTAATATTTAGATTAAACCTTAAGGAGTCTAGATTGAACACTTAGCCTCCTTACTAAAGTTTTTGGTGGTGAGGCCAAGTTAAGACTTAAACCTGTCCACACCCTATGCAGGCGTATTCGCCCATAGGCTGCAATGTTTGAACATGATCTACTCTGATACCATTTGTAATGAACCTCCACGGCCTATCTAGAAAGTAAGCCAAAATCCCCTAAAAATTTTAAAAATTTCTTAGACATAGTTAAGGTTCCATTTTCCTTTCAACTAGTCAAACCACTATATCACCTTCACAAAGGAGCTTTACACCATAGACACATTATCTCATCTTCATCGAACTATTTATATAACAAAACTACAGTTGGAAGTGAAGAAGGAGATATAACATGCAGCCATCAAACCTCACGTGACATGCATGGTAATGAAATCCTCGTCTATTGGATTATATAGAACTTACCTCCTAACGTTTCTTCATGCATATATATCTCATGCCTAGTTAGCATATGCATGCATAAACTATATAAAAGCTATTAAATTAGTTAACCACATGCATAATAATATCCCATCAGTTCCATAATAAGATAACTTCTACGCAACATACAAAATGCAATCTAGCCTCATTGAGTATTTATACAATAGGTAATCTGACCATCATTTAATACTATGTTACTTACATTATACCATAATGATCTGCAAGCATCTACCACTATTTTCCATCTTAACTAGAGGCTTTATATAACATTAAAGGTTCCTTCACTAACATAATGAAGATCACCATTAGATTCATTTGATACCCTACACGTTTCATAGGCATAAGAATGAAATCCATCACATGAATACAGACAACATCATAATAACACATAAGTGAAGACGCGGCAACATATCCAATACTCAATCAAATGAAATAATCACATGAAAGGTAAGTGACCGACATACAAAACATTCCACATATGTGAGTCCATCTAAAATAATCACTTGGAGAGAGGAGCACCACCATCCAACCATGAATCACCTTTGATCCCCCCTAAGTTGAATTTCTTGCCAAGGATCAATAATCCTCAATTGATCAATGCACTCGGTATTTAATACCCTCTTTCACGATTTAGTTTCCTTTATCGTCATCCTGCTTTTATGGATTTTCCATTTTCCTAGGTTTTTTTTGGAAAATCTCATCTTTATCTCCCACGAGGCTTTTCCTCATAAAAGCTTGCCTCTATCTCCCACAAAGATTTTATGTCCGATGGATACTTATCTCCCATCCATCCAATAGATCTTTAATCCATCCAAGATTATCTAGAATCACATCTACAAGCTTTATCAAGAAAGATTAATCTTTATCCCATTCCTCAATGAGATTTGGCAAGAATCTCCTCTCTCATGGTGCTCCACCCTCCAAGTGATTTATTTTATTAATTTATTTAATAACACATTTTCTTTTCATATTACATAACCTATATTTCCTCAGCTTAGGTTTAGAATAGTTTAACCCAAAAAGGAGGGTATCACACCTAGCTTTCATCAGCTTAGATTTACAATCATTTAACACACAAGGGAGGATATCACACCTAGATTTAACTCAAATTAGGTTTAAAATTATTTAGCACACAAGGGACGGGTGTTACATTATCTATCACCATTATGTTATGGTCACACACACACACACACAAACACACATATATGTAATATATATTTAAGTAAAATATAATATAATATTTCACATTAAACCAATAATATCAGCTGAAACATGGTGTCTCGAGGCTACCTCACCTCCAACCGTCATCTATCACAATAAATAAACACAATGAACTACTTCATTCATCATCATCCATTGAGGGGAAAGAAGTATCGTCTACTAAAGCATGGTGTCTCAATGCCACACTGCCTTCACCCATCAACCATTCAATGTTTTCACATTAGGAAGGGGACACTTATTTTTATGTTGAGCGACTTACAATAAAACATCCCATCATCTCTAGGCACATGCATACAGAGGGTCTCAATTCAAATGTGGAGAGAGATATATAGTTAGTAACGTGGACAATTTATCAGCGACAATACATTTGAAGGAATTAGAGTGCACGATCCAGCAGCTTAGTGGAATCTTCCACATGTGTTCTCAGCTGAATTATTATGGAACTACCATCAATTCTTATCATCCCACAAGCCCTGGGTGTCTACACCTCTCAAAGGTTATCAATAGCATAGTCTCTAATGGATTTGTCAACCCTGTAAGGAAAAACCAATGCTCTGTGATTATCAGTTAGATAGCCTCATGTGTTTATCAACTAGACATCATTATATATTCTCTTCTACATCAATTTTCTCCATCCTCATAAATTTTCCTTCCCTCTCAATGATTCAACTTGTTCATTAGGAGCCTCTCAACCTCCTATTTTCCATGTTCCCTTCTTTTCCAATTTGCATGAACCATGTATGATTTCATAGACCTTCTTGGAATCCTTTCCCTATTCAATGGGAGCCTATTGACCTCATTTCTCTATGTAGAAGGAGTCCCTTAGCCTCCTTTACTTATCTTCCATAGGAGCCTCCTGACCTCCCATTTTCATGGTCATTATTTTTCTATGTGCATAGGCTCTCTTCCTTCAACGCGTCAAAGAGTTAATAAAGAATGCTATCTCTTCCTTTCTATGGTTGTGGTAATAAAAAAAGGAGTATATCCTTTCCTTTTTGGGTCACTATGGTTATGTCTTCTTTTAAGTGGTTTATGAAGACCAACTCATCTCGATAGTGTAACCCATACTCTCTTGTGTGCTTTTCCCATACTGCCCTGTTTGCACTATCATTTTTCATCAAAAATTGTGCTTTATTTGTTCTAGGTTTGGCAAAAAAGAGACATGGGCATGTCCTTCATTTTCCGAAATGAATTTAATATAGAGTCAGTGAGTTAAAATCTACTCAGTTAGCCCATGACTGATATTTAAAACAACCCACTACCTCAAGCAATCTCCCTCCTCGATCAATGGAATCCATGTCACTCTCTCAACAATTTTAATTTTATAGTTACATAATCATAGGGAATTGTTTTAAATATTTAGAAGGAGAATTAACCCATAGGGGATGTCACAATCCCCACACCCTTAAATGAACATTGACGTTGATGTTCTATGAACCAACACAAAGAAAAACAAGCCTTAACTAAGAAGAATATTTGAAGCTTTATGTTTACAACTTGATTAGAATTGTAGTTCGCATATACAACTGCTTTCTCAATAACTAAATAATCATGAAAATTATCTCGTGATCAACCACTTTATGTGGCTCCTTTTCCATCTTCTTGGTGGTTTTACTGTGCACTGTGATATCTTTAAGGTACATCCACTACTCTATGATTAGCAATGAGCAAGCCTCATGGGTTTCTCAAATAGCTATCATTAGAGCTTCTCTTCTCCCTAAATTCTCTCACCCCTTAGAACCTTTCCTACCCTCTAATCAATTCAACTTTCTCATTAGGAGCCTCTCAAACACCTCTATTCTATGTTCCCTTCCTCATGCGCATTAATAGCATATGATTTACTATACCTTATCATCTTCCTTTCTCTGTTTAGAAGAAGCCTATCGATGTCCTTTATCTATTCAATAAGAGTCCCTCAACCTCCTTTGCTTGTCTTCCTCAAGAGCCTCCCCTCCTCCTTTTCTCTTCTTACACAAGAGCCTCCTGACCTCCTATTCTCATGTTCATTATTTTTCTATGTGTATAGGATATTTTCCTTCAATGCATGAGAGATTCAATCAAGACTTTTCCCCTTGCCTTTCTGTGGTCGTGGTACCTCAATGAAGAAGTATATGCTGCTCTTTTTTTGTCACGATGGTTCCATCATCTTCTAAGTGTTATACATGGAAAAACATGCCTTGAAATCACAACCCATACTCTCTTGCGTGCTTTTTCCATACTACCATATTTTAGCACTAACATCTTTCATTAAAACCTGGCCTTTCTTGGCTTGTAGTTTTTCCTAAAAGACATATGGGTTCATCCTTCATTTTTCCAACTAAATTTAATACATAGTCATGCCATTAAAAAATACTCAGTGTGCCCATAACTAATATTTAAAACAACCCACTACCTCAATAAATGGAATATGTATCCCTATCTTAGCCAATTTAATTTTATAGTTACATAATTGCCAAGAATATTTTTAAATATTTACAAGGGGAAGTAACCCACAGGAGATGTCACAATCCCCTCCCCCTTAGAGGAACACTGTCCTTGACGTTCTATGACCAAACAAAAAATAAAAAAATGTCTTAACTAAGTAGGAGATTTGGAGCTTTATTCTTACATCTCAATTACAATTCTAGTTCACATATATAATTATGTGCTCAATAACTAAACAATCATGGAAATTATCATTGGATAAACCATTTAATGTGTCTCCTTTGCAATCTTCTTGGTATTTTTTTATGCACTCTGATATATTGAAACTATTGTAGTCCTCTTTTTATCTAGCTTCATTGAACCAGGTCAATTAATCCCCATGCTTTCCTATAACATGGCATACAATCTCTCATGAGATTCATCATAAATAATTTGGAAATATTTAAATAATATCTCTTGTTTTATCCTTTGAACAATTTCTCAACAATTCACACACATGTCTTTAACAAATCCCATCTATTAGGAATTCTCAATAGCTCCTTGCCATTACATCACATTGGCCAGAATTCAGTCATTGACAAGCCCATTTATCAAGCGTTATAAAAAATTCCTCATTTTTACACCATAGTGACTATAAATCAATCATTAACAATTCCCATGTATCAAGTGTTCTCAACATGTCATTGCTATTACACCATAGTGGCTACAAGCCAGCTCAAAGGTTCATTAAAAGCACAAATAGTCTTAGTTGAAACTTGTAGAGGTGGTTATATCTAATAGTGAGGATGTATTAAAAATTTCATTACTACCGAAGGAATAAGAGTGCACTCTCCAATAATTTCTTAGTGGAACTTCCACTTGTATTCTCTACCCAACACCATGGAACTACCATAAATTGTTATCATCCCACTAGTCCTGGTTTCCGCAACCTCTGAGAAGTATTCAACTAGCATAGTCCCCAATGGATTTATTAGCCTGTAAGGCACAACCACTCTATTGGGCCTCCAAATTAGATACAAATTATGGCGCATCTCACCATCCTTCAGCAAATGTAACCTCTCTCTTTGCATTTGTTGACATGTTTTTAAGTTATAATTTGTCCATTGGGAAGCATACCGAATATTATTTATTTTTGTAAAATATTGAGTAAATTTTGAATGAGATAATATATGGAATTTCTCCCTTCAATACGATGGACCAATATTTGATAATAAATAAATAACATATCATTAAATCATTCATATATTTTGGAGCTCCGCCAGTTGATAAAATCTAGGAATGTGTTCGCTATCATTAAATGAAGATTCCTACTATTGGGAACCAGATCCACTTTTTAAGGGATCTTTTAGGGGAAACCTACCTCCTCTCAAGGAGAATGCTTCCCCATACAATTTATGTAATTACCAATTCGAATTTTGCTCTAGGGGAATGTATTTCTTGGTATTCTTGTGAAGAAAACTTTTTATTTAGCAGTTATATTTCCATTTTTAGCAGGGATGTACTTGGACTTTGTAACACCTCTCTTCCCACACTTAGCCAAGCTAATGGGTCGACAGGGGTAAATATGTGATGAAGAGTTACTATGATATGATTCAACCCCCCGAGTATAGTCAAGGAAGTGGAATAGATAAACCAAAACCAAAGTGACCTTCCTCAGGTGCTACAGGACCCCCAGGGGCTAATCAATCATTCCAGGTGCCCAACCCTTGAGTTAACATTTCTTTTTACTAAAGTAGAGCCCCATTCACTCCCATAACAAGCCATCCAAATGACTGTAACCCTCCAGCCTCTCCCACAACTAGTCCTCCATGTGACTGCAATATATTTTAGGCAGTTATGTGGCAGAAACCTCAAATTTTGAGCCACCTTTTCAGGGCTAGGACTCAAGCCTTTGCCGAGAACTTGATCAAATTATTAGAAATGATAAATAACAAGAATAAAATGCCTCTAATTTAAAACTCGGACAAGGACCTAACCTGAATCATCCCATCCATGACATACATTTCATTAAACACATTAGGAACATCTAATGTACAACTCATAAAATCACATATGAACATAGGGACCTCATACTTATCTGAGACTCATCAAGAAGGTCTAATGCCTGCTTAAAATAGTTTCATTATTATCTATTATTTCATTTAATCATTATATATGAATATACTAATCAAAACATGATGAGAACCATAACTCAAGTCGATCATAAACCATGCTTACAACCAACATATAACCAACGGAATAAAAATGATGGAAAACTCATTAAAGTCACATAATAACAAGTAAATTTACACATAATGCACAAAAGGAATGTAATTGGCATTTACATATGCAAATACAACCAAGTCAAGGACTTCCATGTACCACCCGACCATATATTGGGTTGAACCAAATCTTTCTTTCAGCCAATCACCCGCATGCCATATTCTAAGAATTAATGTTGGATATCATGGAATAAACTAAGAAAACCAAACTAGGGCTTCTATAGGTCAAACCACCTCAACCCTAAAACATTGATTCCACCTCATGGTCAGACATCACTAACCATGACCATATCGGTCTCTACCCTAGTTGTCGAGGGCTCCAGAGAGTTTGTTCCAGCCCCGACTACAAGGACTCGTAACTCAAACCACAACTGCCAGAGGGCTCGAGAGAATTTTTCCAGGCAAGGCTTCTAAGACTAGTAACACAACCCAACAAGGGCTCCAAAGCATTTTTCCAACCAAGGCTTCCAACACTAGTAACTCAATCCAAGTTGTTACATGGATTCCACAATGTTTATCTAAGCGAGGCTCCAAGAACTAATAACTCAACCCTCAACCATAAGGAATATGAGCACCAACTAGAAAATAAAAGGTAAACCCCACAACACCATGGTTATCCAGTAAATGGAAAGGATATGCAAAACCACTGTGATTCTAGGAAATCCATGGCAATGACAAATCATTGGCAAATAACCATAGGAATATACCATGCATGTCAAAAATAGCAAGGAAATCATACATGTGACTCAGTACCTATAATAAAATCACGTTGTAGATGTTGATCCCGATGTCCTCTTATGCTTTCCTGCTTTTGATTTTCCTTTTTTCTCGAAATATCAAGTAAGCCACACCCTTCCAAGTGTGCTCCAAGAAATATCTTAGTGTCTGAGAGTATGAAAGAGAGAGAATAGAGTGAGAGTGCGAAAGACTAATCTAACAAATTCTAACTCTTACAAAAGGTATGAACTGATCCTCATAAGCTTTTTTATCATTGAGGCCTCTATTTCCTTCATTTTCCATTATTTTTGTTCAATTTCCTCCTCACATGCAACCTATTACCTTTTGCCTTCCTTTTCTCCCATTTTCCATTATTTTCATAAATAAAATGCCAATTAATGTCGCTTGTCTTTTCAAAGCCTTTTCCAATTTCCATATCCATTAATTAATCAAAATTGATCTCTGTCACTATGTTTTTACCCAACATTCAACTTCGAATAATGTACTGTGACCTTGATTATTATTTTTCCTTTATTAAGTTTATTAAATGGATTTTTAATTCGGGGATGTTACAAACCCCTCCCCCTTGGGGAACACCATCCTCGGTGTTCAATGCCACCTACCACCAATAAGACCATTGAAAAGAAAAACATACTGCCCATGGAGCTCTATAACTTAGCTCATTGCAGTATTTACAATGAACAACCTACTGAGAAAAAGCCAACATGACACCCATATTGCTTATTGGATCTTTATAACACATCTCGTTGTCTTATTTTCAATGATAAGAATATGTAAACATGTACATATACCGAAACTTCTTTGCCTCAGTCGAAAAATAATCAAGGATACATATACCACGTCTAATCAATCATCTCCAATGTAGCTTCACCAGACCCAAAGTGATTCTAGTGAACTTTAACCTGCTCTATTTCTCAATTCTGGAGCATGAGCATATTTTTCTTCAAAATGCACTGAGTTTTCAACTAAAATTCTCTTTTTGGTTCCACCTACAATACAAACCAATCAATCACATGATCAACATCCTTAACATGTTTCTTAAGTAATGACACATGGAAAACATGATGGACTTTCATTGTCGGAGGGAGTGCAAGTCTGTAGGCCACTAGTCCAATCCTCTCAAGGGTATCAAAAGGACTACAATACCAAGGTGATAACTTTTGACATGGCCCGATCGTCAAGGATCTCTTCTTGGTATTGATGTGAAAATATATATATTACCCAACCTGAAGCTCCTTAAATGCCTTTTGGTGATATCCATATCTGTTTTGTCTATCTTGTGATGCCTTTAGATTATGTTTGATAACCTGTCTTTCTTGTTCCATCTCTGTCAACATCTTTGGTCCTATCAATACCTTGTTCATTGGATCACTCTGATTTATGGGAGTAATACAATTCCACCCATATAGTCCCTCAAATGGACTCATCCTCAAGGACTCTTTATATCCATTTTTGTAAGGAAACTCTAATAATGGAAGATACTCTTCCCACGTCTGCTGTTTATGGATAACATACATTCTCAACATGTTTTCCAAAAGCCTATTGACCCTCTCTATCTATCCATCTATTTTTGGATGATAAGATGTATTGAATACCAACTCTATAGCCAAACCTGTAAATAACCCTTTCTAGAACCTAGAAGTGGACTTATCATATTTGTTTAATATAATCCTCTTCATTACACCATTTGACTTCACCACCTCTCTCATGAAGATCTATGCTACATCATTAATTGAATGAGTAGACTTCATTGTAATGAAGTTTGTTACCTTTTTCAACTTGTCAACCACAACCATAATAGAATCATTTTGTCTAGCTATCATGGGAAAACCTATAATGAAATCCATGTAAATGACTTCCCATTTCCACTCCAAAATCGAAATCGGTTGTACTAAATCACCTGGATACTTACATTCTACTTTTAAATATTGACAATCCAAGCATCTAATCATAAAACCTACCACTTCCTTCTTCAAATTCAACCAATAATGGAAATTCCTCACCATTGTCAATGTCTTTTGATATCCTGGGTGACCTGAATATGACTTGCGATGAAATTCCCTCAAGGTAAGCTTCTTGAGCTCATTTTTTTCTGACACATAGATCATCTCCCTAAATCTGACCAAACCATCCAATGATAGTCCACATCATTATCAACTATATCATACTATAACATGTGCCTAAGCTCCCTTTACATGTAATCTATTGTCTTGCCTACAAGATCTGATCCTATAGATATGTCCTATATGAACTCATAACTCCAATATGATTTACATGTATCCTTCAGCTAAGATCATCTCTCACCCTGTTTTCTTTTCCCTTAATGTACTTGATCTCAAATTCAAACTCAGTAATCATGGAAAACTATCTAACTTATGTGCCATTCAAATTTGGTTGGTTGAATAAGTATCTGAGTCCACTGTGACCAGTCATTAATACAAACCTCCTCCCAAGAATTCCTTCATGTCTACAAATTATGGATGATCGCTGCCAACTCAAGATCATGTGTAACATATTTTTTCTTGGGCTTATTTGTTTCCTTCATTCTAGGACACTACTTGTCCTTCCATCAAGGCTCCACAAATTACTGTTTTGCAATCATCTGTACACAGTACAAACTCTTTTTTTGGATCTATGATTTTTATAATTGGAGTGTTTGTCAACAATTGCCTCAATTTCTTGAAACTAGCTTCATATTCTTCTTTCCATTCGAATTTCTTACCTTTCCTTTGCAACAATGTAATAGGATAAACAATCCATTAGAATTTTTTGATGAACCTCCTATAATAACCTGATAACCCCATGAATGAACCAACTTCATCCACATTCCTAGGTGCTTCACATTCCATGATAGATCTTACCTTTTCCATACCTACTTCTATGATTTTCTTGGAGACAACATGCCCCAAACAATGCACCTTATTTTGAAATAAACTACATTTACTAAGCTTTGATACAATCAGTGCTCTCTTAGAAATATGAATACTATTGCTAGGTGTTTGACATGTTGTTCTTCATTATAAGAATATATCAATATATAATGAATGAACACACAACAAACTTGTCCATATAAGTATGCAATATATTATTCATCAAGCACATACAAGTAGTTGGAGCATTAGTTAACCAAATGGAACTACAAAAATATCATAATGCATATACCTGGCTCGGAAGGTTGTCTAATAAATATCCTCTTCTTTGATGCATACTTGATGATAACCTGATCTCGAAATAATCTTTGAGAACACTATTTATCCCTTCAATTGATCAAAAGAGTCATCAATCCTTGGGAATAAATACCTTTTCTTGTTGACCACTTTGTTCAAATTCCTATAATCAATCCATAACCTAAGAGTGTCATCCTTCTTATTCCCAAACAACAATGGTGCACCCTAAGGCAACAAACTTGGCCTAACTTATCCCTTGTCAAGCATTTCCTTCAACTAAAACTTCAATTCTACTAACTTTGGTGTGCTCATCCTTTAGGGTTTCTTTGATGCTGGTGTTGACACTGGTACCAACATAATAGAAAAGTCCACTTCCCTATGAGACAATAATTCTAGAATATCTACAATAAATAAATCCTAAAACTGCATTATAACTAGGTACCAATTCAAGACTTCTACATCCTCAACAACATTACTATTCTCATTAGAAATATGTACTACAAATAACACACACCCATTTCAGTGAATGTACTTTGCTTGCACATTTATAACCATTATGACTGATGTTACCTTCTTCTTGCCCTACAAGACCTCTATTCTCCAATGTCATCCAATCATTCAATAGCCTTATCATAAAAGTCCACCTTAGTCTTCTAAAGATAAAACGAATCCATACCAAATAACATACTGTATGATTTCAATGGAGGCACATTCGATTGCACTGATGTAGGTATACCATTCAACTCAAATGCACAAGCTCTTACGTAGTGATGAATTCTTTTCTTAGTACATATATTCAACTGCACTAACCAATATTTTGCATGTACTTATTCATTCAAACAACATTTATCCACCAGGTCAGGATTAACATAACTACAATTATATCTAGGGTCAATAAAAATAGGAATAACTTGATAACAAATCTTATCATCCATGTCGACAATAGATCTGCGTTGATCTTCCTTCCTATTATCCAATGTTACATAGATCCAATGAATTCTCTGCCCAACATCCCCAACTATATGTGCGACTAGAGAACTATAGATCTAACGTCGAGCACCCTGATGTTATGAACAATATCTCTAGCGGTGATCCTTGTCACAAGGCCAAGATTATAAAGGTTTCTTGTCATCACCATTGTTCTACTCCTCAAACTGAAATTCATGCCCTGTGTTAGATGCGTTGAACATCTTAAATGGTGCTACATTCTATTTGTTACCTATGTCCATAGGTATTGTTCACTTCTTAGCCATTTTCATTTATTCTTCTCATTACCCTTCCAACCTAATTAGTCTTAGATTTGTGCTTCGATTACTCATAACAATACTTTCTTATCGTTTCATCTAATGATATAGGCTCATCGAAATTCATTCTATCCTTGAATGCTACCATCAACCCACTGATGAATCTCTGAATAATAGCTTTCTCCTCCTTAAGATAAGAGATGTATCCCAAAATATCCAAGAATCTACTAGTGTACACCTCATTGGTCATGGATCCCATCTTCAACTCATCGAATTTTTTTTCCATGTCATCATAGTATCTCTCTCATAGACAGTTCTTCCTCAAAATTCTCCCAACCTCACTCCAAGTCAACTCATCTTCCAAAATTCCCCTCACATTCTTTACATCTTCTTACCAAATGTACGATTTAACTTTAAAATTGAATGTAGGTATTCTAGCCTTCATGTTCTCTAAGTAATCATACAATCTAAATAATTTATTCATTCGAAGCAACTAAGCTTCTGCATCTTATGGCATATTCATCTCTCCAACAAATGTAGGTGTCTTTTATTTCTTGAACTCATATAATAAATATCCCTTGTCACTCTACCCGTAAGGGTGATAGGGATGATAACCATGGTACCTATCTAAACCAGAACTAGAGTAAATCCCATGTGCATTGCCTAATCTATCAAGTGTATCCAAGAATATTCCATCTCTAATGTTATCATATTTATTTGACATGTTCCCACAATGAGACATGGTAACATATGGTCCATTATTCTTGTCCTCCTATCCATGACTGATCCAAAGTGGTCCCTATCTCTACAAGTCTAACAAACTTAGAAGGATGACTGCATTGACCTCTCCTTGTTTCACCTGTGCCCTAGAAAGTGTCTCTTATGACTACGTTATTATGTCATTATCTTCTTTGCAACTCCTTATTTATTCCTTCAAACTTCTCAAAGTGTTTTTTATGTGAGGGGAGTACTCATTGCCATGCTTCTCATCTAATATATAGGGAGAATATCGTGAACTATAATCCACCATTCTTCTAGTTATCTTTGATCTTCCTCTTCCTCTTCCTGAAAGTATGTCAAGTCATCTAAACGAAAACATAAACATAACCAACATACATCATTATAGTCCACAGGAAATATCTTGTGAGAAAGGTCAACCAGATTAGCACGATACATGTATAAACATAATCATGGAAATATATAGACGTCATCTCAATCACCATCTCAGTTACCATGCATGATGCCAGAAACTATAAAACCAACAAGACATAATACATGCACACTAAAATATAGACACCGGTATGCATAACTAATTCATATACAACCGACATGAGTTCATGACAAACACGTCCCAACAACATCATCAACTTCTTCATGACAATTCCATGGTAACATTGAATACCACCATGCATACATAACAAACACCTAGACCACAAGCATAATGAACACATATTCAACTGACATGTATGTACGAAAAACACATCGTGCCCATTCATTCCAAGGGTTGAACCATGCTCTTGTACCACTATGTAACACCCATTCTCCCACACTTACCTAAGATAATCGGTCCACTAGGCTAAATATGTGACAAAGAATTACTATGATATCATTAATGTCTGCAAGGATAGTTAAGGAAGTGGAATTGGCAAAACAAAACCAAACTAACCTTCCTCAGGAGCTAGAGGACCCCTAGGGTCTAACCAACCACTCCAGGTCTTGAACCCCTAAGTTAACTTGCCTTTTTACTAAACTAGATCCATATTTGTTCCCATAACAAACCCGCCATGTGACTATAACCCTCTATTCACTCCCACGATAAGGCCTCTATATGACTACGGTCCTTTTTAGGCAATTTGCGTCAGCGACCCTAAATTATGATCCATGTTTTCAGGGCTAGGATTTAGGCCTTTTCCCAAAACTTGATGAAATTATCATAAATGATTAATAATAAGAAGACAATGCCTCTAATTTAAAATTTGAACAAGCACTTGATTTGACTCATCCTAACCATGACATGAATTTCGTCAAACACATCATGAACGTGTAATGTATAAGTCATAAAAATACATCTGAACATAGGGACCTCTTACTTATTTGAGATTCATCAAGAAGCTCTGATGCCCTCTCACAATAGCTTCATTATCATCTATTCAGTCACTCATTCATTATCTATTCATCTACTAATCAAAACATGATTAGTTCCATAACTCAAGTCTTTCATAAACCATGATTAGAACCAACATATAACAAATATAATAAAAATTATAGAATAACTATTAACACACATAATAACAATTACATTCACATAATACAAAAAAGGAAAATAAATCTTATTAACATGTGCAAATCCAACCAAGTCAAGAACTTCCATGTACCACTCGACCATAGATTATGCTAAACCAAATCTTTCATTAAACCAATCAACCTCGCGCAATACTCCAAGCATGAATGTGGGATCTCGTGGAATACACCAAGAACATATGACTTACATATATGTTCATAGGGGAACACGTAGTCACACATATCGCTTCCACATATGCGTGACTATGTCTTCCCCTCAGATGCTTAAATGAGGGCATGGTGTTTGAGTGCGGATGAAAATTCAAGAATAAGAATGAGTTTGTTCTAATCACATATAAAACAAAGAAGAAAAGTTGGTTAATTTTAATCCTATGAATGCATTTTCACATATGTGTGACTTCCATATATGCACACTTCCATATCTATGTGCACATATGGAAGATGGATTTTGTATATGTGCAACTTCTGCATATGCACAACTTTTATATATGTGCATATACAAAAGATGAATTATATTATATATATATATATATATACTATATATATATATATATATATATATATATATATCTCTGTGTGTGTGTGTTAACTTTCATATATATATTTTGTATATGCACAAATTCTGTATATGTGTGCATATCCTGAAGACAGATTCTATATATGTGAAACACACATATACAGAAGTCATCCTTCACATATATGTGCATATACAGAATCCATATTCCATATCTATGTCCATATACAAAATCCCTCATCCGTATTTATGTTCATATATGGAAGATGGCTTCGGTATATATGTGTATATACAGAAGATGACTTTTGTATATATGTGCATATACATAAGATGGCTTTCATATATTTTTTAAGTTTTGTATGTATGTGCATATAAATAATATGATTTTTTTTATATGTGTGACATATACATGAAACCCATATCTCATATATCTTGAACATATAAATGAATATATTGGTTACATATGTGTGCATATATTAAAGATGTCCTTCGTATATACAAAAATTCCATATATATGCACATAAATGCCTATATATGTGCATATACGAAGGTTTTGCTTATATGCACAACATATATATCCTTATACGAAAGATGGCTTCCATATATGCACAAATATATGGATGTGTGCATATATGGAAGTGCATTTATAGGATTATAATTAACCATTTCTTCTTCTTTCTTTATATGTGATTAAAACAAACTCATTCCTATTCTTGCATTTTCATCCACACATAAACACCACACACTTACTTTGGTATCATAGGAAAACACATAGTCACACTTATGGGGAAGTCATCTTTCGTATATTCACTTACATTTCCACGTGTGATTTCCATATATGCACACTTTCATATGTGTGTGTGTGTGTGTTCTCATATAGAGAACATGTGAAAATATGAAAGAAGGCCTCTCTGACACGATTTTGACGAAATATGGGTGAGAATTTTAGGTGTGAGATTTCATCAAAATCATGTTTGTTTTTGTTATAATTGTGTCAGAGAAACCATCTTCCACATATGTGCGTCCTCTATATATTCACACACACACACACACACACATATATATATTTATAGATAGATATGGAAGTGTGCATATACGAAAGTCACGTGAATGTGGAAATGTAAGTGGGTATACAAAATATAACTTTTGCATATGTGTGAATTTTTCATCTTCCATATATGCACAAATATACATAGGTTTCACATATAAAGAATCATCTTCCATATATGTGCATATATATAGATATTGTGCATATACGGAAGATATATATGGAAGTTACACATATATAAAAGTCATCTTACATATATGCACATATACAATAGCTGTACATACATAGAATTTGTGCATATAGAAAAGTCATCTTTCGTATATGCACATAGATATGGAAGTGTGTTGTTGTCACCACTACAACACCCTCCAAAACTTTACTACACTCAAATTTTAGAGCCTTCCAGACTATCATATCAAGTGCCACTTTGGTCTTCAAGAGTTATTTCAAGTCATTTCACAAGTTTCAAGTGTTCTCAATCATTCTCTACAAATCTCGCACTAAGATCTATGTGGAAAACCTGCCTGTAGATTAACCTGATAATGCAATATAACCAAAGAAAAATACTATAACCTACTTGTACTATCAATTTGCAGAAGCTTAAAATATTTGAGCAAGATCAACCTGAACACATATAACCAAAAGAAGAATCAATGCACATGAAACACAGAAAATACTCAGGGGAAAGCCTCAGCTAAAAACCACACTATGTGTATTATCATACAAGATGGAAATACATCAGAATAATAAAAAGCCTTAGCTCTCACAACGAACCAGCTCTTAGTACAATCCTCCTCGATGCTCACAGGCAAACAAGGCTTCTCACAAACCTTCTCCTCTGCCCTCGAAGCCTCCTATTTCCTTGCGTTGTTTCTCCTAGGTGATCCTACTGTTACCAAGTGTAACACTAATCACTCACACCGATCTCACACCCTGTAAAACTACACAATCCTCAAGGAACCTTATTCCTTCTGCATGGATGAGTTTCCTTTATAGGAAAAGTCATGCAACTGATAGTAACCTGTCCTTGACATTTAGCTCAGCTGGGTGTTTCTCTAAATAGACATGCATGAGTTAATGACGAGAGAATATTTAGTTATTTGGAGTACACTAGTTGGATGTATGCATGCATTAACTGACTGAACTGACAATTAGCTCCTCAAATAGTTTGGAACTAATTTAACTGGACTTAACTCAATAAACTGAGCTAACTCATTACAACTCAAATATAACTCAATATTATCTCCTTAATTAATGGATAATCTCCTTAATTTAAGGGATAATTGGTGCATGACTTCACAAAGGCTTCTAACTTGAATTTCTCCAACTAATTAATCCATAACGAATTAATTAATTATTTCCAAGCAATTGGTGAGACTAAATTTGAATTTTAATACACAATTTTAATTCAAGGAAAAATTAGAATTGGAATATTCTGGATTCTATTTTTATCATTTCTTGTTGCTATTTTCAACACTCCCTCTCAGCAAGAAAGGAATTCAAATCGATCCTGATCCTAAACCTTTTGAATGTTCTGCATGCAACACTTCTCTCATTTGTTATAGCTCCAAGAACTCCAGAAACAAAAGAAAATACATCCAACATGAATCAATATGATGCATATGTCATCAAAATCTCTAACTGCTATTGCCTCTGTCAACTGAAAACTTTGCGCTTTTTCTGACTCTGCCTTTCTACATTGTTGTCAATCCTTCTCTACACTCTTCATTATCTGACTACTCTAACCTCTGTCTCTTTGATCTCTGACTGCATCAATACCATTGATTCCTCCCGCTACTATGTACTTTGGGCTCCCGTAGCAAGCTATGGTCCATGAGATAAAACCTCTCAATGGACCCTACCCGATTTCAGCCTTCTTAGGACTATCACTTCACATCACCCCACCTCACACCTGGAGGTATGGTTGCATGTGATCCCTCTGTTGACTTCTCTAATTGTGGCTCCTCCATAATTATCTGAGACTTCTTCTAGGAGTGCATGTGGAGAGGTAATTTACTCTCCCTCTCAACCACCTAGTCTCTAACGTTCGCCTTGCTCCTCAAGGATTTGCATGCATCTTGAACCTCAAGATCATACATGTTCTTGACTTGTGAACTGACCTGTTTCACCTATCTCGTGGTGATGTGTCTAAGGAACACTTTTCCTTTACTGAAGACAACATCGTAGCCTTTGTCCTCCAACATCGCAACCGATATCAAGTTCTTATTCAGTCCATGCACATGCTTCGCATCTGTCAAGGTGATAGGAGCTCCATTATCCCTCTGAAAAGCAACCATGCCCACTCCTGAAACACTATAGCTTCCGTCATCACCCATCTTTATGTGCATCTTGAGGTCTTTCTCTTCCAAGGAACTGAATAAACTTTTATCGCAGGTCATGTGGAATGACGCTCCATTGTCAAGATACCAAACACAACCCATAATTGATGACATCGTGCATGCAATGAGGATGAAGTCCATTTAGAATTGAGAGGCTAATGCCTCACCATACGATCCTTCTAAGGATCCCTTCTTGGAATTCTTCGCTGGGCAATTAGTTGCATAATGTCGCATCTCAAATTTTTTTTTAAGTATGATATGAATTTGATTTTACACCTACAACCCCAAACTTCAAACCTCAAATTCTCTTCTCTATATATTGTTCACAACTCCGATGAACTCAACTTCGATAAACTTGGCTTTGATACCATGTAGAAATTCTGCGAATTCTCTACAAATCTTGCACTAAGATCTATGTGGAAAATCTGACTGTAGATTAACCCTATAATGCAATATAACCAAAGAAAAATAAAATAACCTACTTCTACTATCAATTTTCGGGAGCTTAAAATATTTGAGCAAGATCAACTTGAACACATATAACCAGAAGAAGAATCAATGCACATGAAACACAAAAAATACTCAGGGGAAAGCCTCAGCTAAAAACCCCACTATCTGTATTATCATACAAGGTGGAAATACATCATAATAATACAAAGCCTTAGCTCTCACAGCTAACCAGCTCCCATTACAATCCTCCTGGATGCTCACAGGAAAACAAGTCTTCTCGCAAACCTTCTCCTCTACCCTCCAAGCCTCCTATTTCCTTTCGCTGTTTCTCGTGGGTGATCATACTGTTACCAAGTTTAACACTGATCACTCACACTAATCTCACACCTTGTAAAATTGCGCAATCCTGAAGGAACCGTATTCCTTCTACATGGATGAGTTTCCTTTATAGGAAAAGTCATGCAACTGATAGTAACCTGTCATTAACATTTAGCTCAATTGGGTCTTTCTCTGAATATACATGCATGAGTTAATGATGAGAGAATCTCCAGTTATCTCGAGTACACTATTTGGATGCATGCATGCATTAACTGATTGCACTCACCATTAGTTCCTCAAATAGCTAGGAACTAATTTAACTAGACTTAACTCAGTAAACTAAGCTAAATAATTACAACTCAAATATAACTCAATCTTATCTCCTTCATTAAGGGATAATCTCCTTAATTTAATGGATAACTTTTGCATGACTTCACAAAGACTTCTAACTTGAATTTCTCCAACTAATTAATCCATAACGAATTAATTAATTATTTCCAAGCAGCTGGTGAGACTAAATTCAAATTGTAATTCACAATTTTAATTCAAGGAGAAATTAAAATTGGAATATTCTGGATTCAATTTCTATCATTTCTTGTGGCTATTTTCAACAGTTATAACACCTTTTTTTGTTGTAAAATCACACTTTTGGTCGCAGTTGCACCCTCATTGCCTATTATGCTTGGGGAATGTTTGTAAATTAGTTTTTTGATGTGTATTTTTCATTTTTCTATATTTTCTAAGTCTTATCAAATGATTTAGTATGTGTTTCACTTCATTTTATGTCCAAAATCATTATGTTTCCCCTTATCTTATCTTGCATACTTAGACATGTTTGGGTGGCACACATTATCCCACTAAGGCTATGAGAGCACATGAAACACTCTTAATGCTTACTCAGGACCCATTCACTATTATGAAATATGTTGTGTGCCCTCCAAGAGAGCATATCGTACTTCCAAGCATCTTCCTCTTCTTCCCTTTTCGAATTGTGACCTTAAAGTAAGCCTTCCACCTTATTGGGTGCATGGCACATCATCGAAGCAACATCACGATCCCTTCAACCTTAAGCCTTCCACCCTACACCCTTCTTGGCTTCCCTTGACCACACATCATGGATAGGAATGTCTAATCCTGATTCCTTTAGCCTGTGTACCTATGCCCTACACCCTTGTTGGCCACTAAGAGAGCATAACGAACTTCCAATCCTCAATGGACTTCCTTCACCCTTCAAACTTGCACCTTACATGCTCCGTTCAACTTCTTCTCTCCCGGTTGAGTGCACAACACATATTTAAGCCTTTAGGCACTCACTTATTCCTCCCTGGAGGTGCACCCTTTGCCCCAAAAATTTCACTTTTCCTTCCCAAGTGCAATGTTAAATCACAAATAAAACATTTACATGAAACATGATAGAATAAGAGATTTTCATACTAATTTTTTCTTGTGATCAGTTATTTTAGTTGAAATTATTCTAGAACAACATGAAAAATATGCATGGAGAGATCAGGAAAAGAGGATAGTCAAAGGAAGCATACAAAACAAATAACATGTGACGTGAAAAATGAAGAACAATGAAATCCTCGTGATTGAAGTAGCCGAAAGGACTCAATGTGATCAAAGATCCTTTCAAGGGTGAAAGAAATCAGTGACATGTAAGTTTCATGCAAGATCAAAGATACAAGTGGTGGCATTTTCACCTATCAAGAAAGTACATGTCATCGGTTACTATGAGCCCAAGTCATCAATATTAGGGACTTGTCATGTTCACACTACATGATAATGTGGAAATCATGATGTAATCAGGTAATTATTGTAAAGATGAAGAAGTGAAAGTCCAACAGTCATGTATGCAGAAAATACCCATGTGAATAAGTCCAAAAGACATGTAATTTGAATAGTCATATGTAATTCCAAAAGTCATTTAAAATCCCAAGTGTTATATAGAAGCCCAAAGGTCATTTCAAGTTTAAAAGTCAAAAGAGAAACTCAAGAATTATGCGGATATGAAAGGTCATGCATCAATTTATAAAAGGAGCTTAATTACTCAAGAAAAATACTTTTCACCTTGGCTTCTCCCACGAGGCATTAGAGAGATAGATATATTACTTTTGGGGAGCAAGTAGTGGCTTCAATGCTCGACTATTGGAGATAGTGATATTCATTGTAGTCGTGTATCTTGGAACATTTACTTAATGTTTGAAGCCATTAGATCAACACATTTTCATGCATGGATATTGGATGTTTTGAGACTATTATTCTATTAGTTTTTTTATCTATGTTGCCTTTCATACATACTAAAGTAATTTTAATGATTGTTGTGATGATTTTAATGATTGTTGCATATATGTGAATTGTTTCTCTTAATGTCTAATGACTCGTCATTGCTTATTTGTGTGCATATTTACTAGATTAGTACTATTACTTCCCTTTTAGAGACTCACTTTTATTCCTTGTGGTGAAAAAAACTTGATACATTTACAATTGAACATTCTACAAGGAAAACTCTCTTTCTCATTCAAAACCACATGTGCGGTACTCTCTCATATTAATTTATTAAGCCATGGAATATCTCTAAGTTAATGGATGTTGGGCCATATTTCCATATGGGACTCCTACACCAAATGGTGGTCTAATAGAGAGTTCGTATTCGGGAGATCTCATGTATGTTGGCGGGTTCCATCACCGTCAACATTATTGTGCTATAAGGAGGGAAGCTAGATATTTATGAATGAAAACTCATCTATTCCCAATCATTCATCCTCTCGACAAGGAAATAATATCCTAAGTAGCACCCTAACTCCTATTGCTGAGGTGGGAGGGTCTTCCAAACCTGGTTCAGAGTTAGCTTATGATCAACTCTGGGAAATTCAACCTATTACCCATCAGTTGGTGAAGGGTATAATTTTACTTCATTTTGCTTATAAACTTCCTCATCACCCTAAGAAGAATGAAACAACTCATATTAGTGTATTAATTACATTGGTGGAAGATTTGGTTTTCACCACTCTTGAGGAATTGCCACTCTTCAGAAGACTCAATCCAGTAAGAGCCACTTCCACCTATAAATGAAGAGTACAAGGAAGATCTTGTTATCACCAGTGGACAACTAGAAGTTTATTTTAAGTTTAATGACAACTTGAATAGTGAAGGAGAAGGCTCTTCATATTCATAAAAGGAGGAGGGAAAAGGAGACAATTTCATGGATGATCAATACATGGATTAGATCACCCAAGGGCCACTCACTCATTTGGATAACCTTCATAGAATTCCTAAACATATGAAAAATTTGTCGCAAAGGTTTGATCGTGACAAGAAATAGAACGCAACGTACCATATTTATTATTTATACATGCATCTATGAATACTACAAGTACGATATGATGGTGTTTCTTGTAGGATCGTTCCTTTCACTTTAGAAGGTAGAGTAGTATTATGGTATCATAGTCTTTCTATTAATTGAATCCATGGTTGGAGGGAGTTTAAGAAATTGTTTGTGGAGAAATTCACCAACGATAAAAATTGCACCATGTAGTTAGAGCATCTGGGAAATATTAAGATGGGGTAAAAGGAGAAAGTCAAATATTTCAATCAAAAGTTGAACTATATATTGAATAAGTTTCAAACAAAATGCGCAACCTCATGATTCCATTACAATAGATTATTATACAACTTCCTTACCAACAAACATTTCAATTTTTGTTAAGAGATCTACAAAGGAGACACTGGCTCTAAACTTTGTAGAATTAATTGTTGTGGAGAAAGACTTACATGCCATTAGAGCTATTACTAATGATGAATAATCTAAAGACTCTAAGGGTACTAGAAAAAAGTCTCAATCATCTTAAAATAAAGCTAAAGAAAAGGATTATGTTGATATTGAAATCTCGACCAAATATTTAAAGTCACTCACTAATGAAGTCTCAAAATCAAAGAAAAATTCAAGTGAGGCCTCTACTAGTAGAAATCCCCCTAAGTTTTTCTTATTCAAAAGGAATAATAATAATCAACTAGTTAGATCTTCCTAGAGCTTGAATGTTCTATTAAATTTTTGAAAGAATAGCCATGGAGACTAATGTTCCTTCCATCAAGAATGGCATTCAAAGAAAACTTTCCCACAATGGAAGTACAATATGAATGCTCTCGTGACCCATATTGTTGATACTTTACTAGAAAATGTGAAGTCTAAATAGATAGAAGAAACAAAAAAGCCTTCAACGATTGAATAAAGTATAGCTATTGGGCACTCAGTTAATACTTTTGATTTTATTCTCAATATTGGTAAAAAAAATGTTGAAGGACCACCTGAGAGGGTAACCAAAATTTGTCAAGGTCTCGAAGATAACACAAGGGTCAAACATAACCAATTTTTACATAAAATCAAGTGCAACACATACCAACTGATCAATAAGACATTGGCAGGATCGTAAAATGAGAAATACACATCAAAAAGGGAGTTTACAAACACCCCCCCAAGCACAATAGAAAAAGAGTTTGTGAATCTAACAAAGTGTCTTTTTAATACAACAAACAAAGGTATTATAACCATTAAGTGCACTAGATATGTTATAAACAATGCGACGACACTTAGGAATGATCAAGAATACTTGAAACATGTGGAATGACTTTAAAATACAATTGATGACCAAAGAGGCACTTGATACGATTGTTTGGAGGGTGTTATAGTGGTGACAAAAACATGCTTCCATATCTATCTACACATATGGAAAATGGCTTTTCTATATGTGCAAGTATTGTATATGTGCATCTACGGAAGATGGATTTTGTATATGTGTAACTTCCATACATATATTCCATATATACACAACTTCTATATATATGCACATATATGGAAGATATTTCCGTATATGTGCAACCTCTATATATGTGTGCATATACGGAAGATGCAAAATTCACACATATGCAAAAGTCATATTTTGTATATTCACTTGTATTTTCACATATGTAGTACCCACATGTGTATGCTTCAAGCACGTTCTTTAAAATCTACCCCATGTTGCATATAAGGACATTTTCATGATCTTAGAGACACCTCTGAGAATTCATTTCTTTGTGAGATAAGGAGTAGAAATTGAATGCCAAGGCATCTCCCTGTATCAATATATCATTGAAAAAGAGTAGAAATAGTTTCATACCAACCACATGTACACCTTTGTCCAATGATTGTTTGAGGTAAGGTATACTTTTCCACCTTAGTACCATGTTACATTAAGGATTGGAGGGATAAATAAGGGAAAAGGAAAATGGATGATAAATAGAGGCTAGAATTGATGGTTAGACTTCATTTGCAATAGAGGCACATTGAATATGAAGCATACAATATCGAGTTGTTATTTGTTTTGTAGAAAGAAGTGGGATATTTTATATTAAAAATTTATGGCTAAACTTTCCCATTTGTGAATCCTAGATTTGCTTGAATCCTATTGAATATGGTGCCTATAAAACTAATTGGGAGTTCTTCTCACTATTAATTAATTCAAGATGTCAAAAAACAATGATCATGAAATGTAAATGTAACCACTAAAAATATGTTATAAATTTCAAGAAAATTTTTGGTTGATATCTATTACACCAACAATATCCAAGAGGCATTCAAACACTTCCAAATCCACACCAAGCACAAATATCCAAAAATCCAATTGCATGGATACAAGGAAATCACCTCTCTACCTCTCAATGATTATTATGTCCTCCCATGTAGCACATTCCCTTACTTAACTAGAGATGGTTGCTAAGGTAACCCAAGACTCAAGGTGCGGTTGTGAGAGTAAGGTTTAGAAGACTTTTATTCTTTTTGTTGGATGTAATTTAAATTCTCATTGAATTTACTTCCTTGGTATTTTGTGGACATCAATATATTATTTCTTTCATTCTACGTTTAATGAAATTACTATTTTTCAAGTTATTGATGCTATTAATAAAATACCATTTCTAAACAACAAGAACAACTTGTTGAGAAGGAAAATTTAATCCTAAATCTACGTCCTCCATAAAAACATTGTTCAAGGAGTAAGAAATTTAAGAAGTATTAACAATGATTTTGGGAATGGCCTTAACAAATTACAAAACCTTTCCTCTTTCTGTTATAAGAAATACAATAATGTTTGTTAAGAAGATGAACAACAGGGGGTCGAACAAAATTACTAATGGCCAATAAAGGAGCTTAACGTAAGGAATCATGCAAAGAAATGGAAATGTCGAAATTTTACATTTAGCGATGATTGCAGACAAGGTAGACATAATGAGAAGAAATGAAATATAGTCATCACAAAGCATTCAATTTATAGGATTGAGGAGGTGAGTTAGAATTCAATTCTACTGCTTAACTTGAGGAAGTGGGTTAGAATTAATCTCCACCAGTTATATGATTCCTCATCGAGATTTAAAAGTAATATTAATTTAAAGAGATGAGAAACTTTTGTCCTCTATACATTCAACATTATTGGGAAACTAGAAATTTATGACTTGGTGTATTTCATGTGGCAATAGATACAGAATTAAAGATCCCCATCATAGCAAAGAGAATACTGGAATTATTGAAAATATGAAAGAGAGAAAAACAATCACAAGGAGGAGCCACTTATCCCAAGTTGAAATTGTGAGGGGAAAGAGAAGCCAACACACTGTAAGGAGGAATGATGTTGTCACTACACCATATTGAACAATAAAATATGTGACAAGCCAGAGGTCTTATAGGAGGAATTAGCAAAAATTTTGAGGTTGCCCAAGCATAAATGAATCCTTTAGAAGTGCCAACATGTCTATTGTAGTGAAAGTGACATCCCATAGATAAGGAATAATGGAGGTACTTTAATTAAAAAAGATAAATATAGTGAAATTATTGGCAAGATCAAGCCCCATCAAATAACCACTACTAAAAAGGCTCGACTTCAGTCTCCCACCTCTGTTTTCTCTTTGGTTTTAGGCTCTTGCATGCTGGGAAACAAAAAAGTACAAAGTTTCAACTTTTTCTTAGATGAAAACATTGTAATGCTTATGGATAAGAATAGAAGGTTTTACACTTCAAAAGTAGCCTAAAAGGTGGACACGCTGTTAGAAATTAGTTTAGTTTTCTGGTATCCCATATTTCCTAGTAAACATAGTTAGTTGAATATTTTAATGGGAAACAGAAGCACGAATCAATTCATGTGAAGGATGGATTTCGGTAAGTTTGGCCTTGAGCCCAAAATAAAATTTTATGGTGAGTTTCTCAAAAATATGTAAAGGGAATAAATTATTTCTCCCCTCAATTTCCGCCATTTTTTTTTAAATTTGTGATGCAATTTTGAAAAGGTGAAGAGATGGCTATGATTTAACCTTGGCTAGAAATTTGTTGAAATATTAATTTGTGAGTATCATATGACTAAAATGCTAAATATTATGCTTTGATTGTGATTTGGTACAACTATATCTCATAATAATTACTAGAAGAATCATTCCTACTTGCACACATATGCACAAATCAGTATTGTCATCAACCCTCAAGTCATTGTAGATGGGTCATGCCAGATAAATCAAATAAGAATCTAGAGAAAGGTACACGTATATGAATGAAAATAGAAGAAAATAAACTGATACACTGAGAAATTAGATAAATCGTGAATTGCCACACAACTAAAATGGGAGGAGAATATGGTACTTTATAGGAACATCATGGGGCAGGGGATGACTATGGCGGATTTTCCCTCAGAATAGCCAAGGAATGTCATTCTAGGTAGTTTAAGGAAATGCTACTCCTTCACAAATAAAAAAAAAGAGAATTTTACGTCACTTACAATCTAAAATTTGAATGATGGCCAATGCTCCAACTATCCATTTTAAGTGGATTATAGGTAGTACCGAGTGTAACCCATATGAATTCACAAAGAGAACTCTTATAGAACCAATGTACCATGGATAAACTTGGTAGTTGTCTCTTATGGAATCCCAAAACCCAAAAAGGCCTCTATAAGTTCAGAGATTAGATTTTGATGGATTTCCGCATTGCATCTGGCATCAAATACCATTTCAAGAGATTGTAAATTTGTCTTCCCATTTAAAACCCATGACCAATATCTTTTTTCCCACATTATTTCTCAGTGTGTTCCCATATTTCTTCCATTTCTTCAAAAAATATTCACTTCGAAGTGTTGGGACAGGGTCCCCTGGGGTCAGCTTTTGTAAAGTTTTTTCAATTATTGTAAAGTCTCTACATTTTAAGGAGTGGAGAGTGAGTAGTGTAGGTGAATTGGAGTCAAAGGGTATTTTAGAAGGCCAAAGCCCCTTAGTTTTTTAAGAGTCAAGTTGTTTTTTGACCTACCCATGGTTTGCGGACCATGGTATTGTAATGAAGAATCATATAAAAAGGAGTCATAGAAGAGTCACAAGAGATAAGGAACAAAGAGCATAAAAGGGAAACTTTTGGGTTTGTTTTTCCTATTTTGTACTTGGGCAAAGGGGGAGTCTCTTACAGTTCTGTGCACGGAGACCTTGGTAATTCCACGGTTGAGTGCATGGGCCCCTGCAGTTGTGTGCGCAAGGTTGGAAATTACTGTAATGGAAGATCTAAGCATAAAAAGGTTTTTCTGAAGGATTATCTGTGTATCTATGTATCATTTCTTGTCTCTAAATTTATTGTATGTTTTGATCTATAGAATGAAATTAACCCATAAAAGTAATTAATAGATTGGTGAAGTCTTAGATATGTGTTTTTATATAATGTTATGAATGTTTAGCGTAATTTGTGAAGAGCATAAACCGACTAACTCTTAATTGTTGCAATTTCTAGGTTTTAAGTGTTACGGTTCCTGAAGGTCGATATAAGTGTTAAGTTTGATAGAGACACATCACATAGTCCTTTGGATGCAGAAACATGGTTCTAGCATCCCCCAATACTGCCTTGGGTGAGACTGCAATCTGTGATACGCGGGTTGTTCTTGTAAGGGAAAATAGTGTAGGGTTTTGCTGGTTAGAGTGGCTAACTCTAAACCTAGTTATAAGTCCCCTCAAGCCAATGAGAAGAATTTCAAACGACTTCCCATAGACATCTTAAGAGATGGATTTCAAACAACAAAAATCAATGGAAAAAGAACTGAAATAAGGGGTAGTAAAAGCTACTCTTGTGAGAGCCACCAATTAAGCAAGAAGCTATGAAACTACTGCAAACAACACATAATGGTATGACTTGACAAGGAGAACTCATATAGAATCAATGTACCATGGATAAACTTGGTAGTTGTCTCTTCTAGAATCCCAGAACCCAGAAAGGCCACTATAACTTTAGAGATTAGATTTTGATGGATTTCCCCATTGCATCTAACATCAAATAGAATTTTAATAGATTGTAAATTTGTATTCCGATTTACATCCCACAACCAGTAGGTTTATTCCCACATTTGTTTGTCAGTGTATTCCCATTTTTCTACTATTTCTTCAAAATTATTCACTTAGAAGAATTTAAAACCACTTCCCATAGATATCTTGAGAGATTTTGATCAAACTACAAAAATCAATGGAAATAGAACTGAAATAAGCCGTAATAAAACCTACTCCTACGAGATCCACCAATGAGGAAAGAAGGTATAAAACAACCAAAAGCAACACAGAATGGTATGACGAATGATGCATCATATTTTGTGCCTTTCAGGAATTGCTTTAATCTCACATAACATATGAATAAGGAAATTTTGGTTGACTATTAGGAATTAAAAGAAATGGCCCATGGATATACATTTTTATTTGTTGATAGGAACCAATCAAACAATTATAACCCCTTGAGGACTATGACTACAGTTTGGAACTAATATAAGTTTCTTTCATGCTAAGGGTAAAGTGAAATCAAGTGCAAATGAAGGAGGCCTAGAAAACAACCGCACAATAATGTACACTTATATGTAACATACGTTTTATTTATATTAAGGTGCATGAAACACTTTCAAGCTAAACAAACTTCAACAGGAAATCTCACAAGTGACATACTCGAATTTGACAATTAGCAGCCTGTATCGTTTCTTCAAGTCCATTACTGAAGGATTAATCATTCATAATTGGTTAAGGTGAAAAACTTACAAATTCACTTTAAGGACACTTGTTCCATTTAAAGAGTCATAAACACTAAATTTAAATTTAAGATGTCACCGGCTAGAAAAAGTATTAAACGCTTCATAATCCAACAATTGTAACACTTTCAATACCTTTCAAATATTCATAATGGTGACAATCGCGAATCATTGGGATAATGCATTCCATTAAACTATAATCTCAGTTGTGAACATTATATTTTTCATGTATATATAGCTTTACAAGTTGAGTCATATTAGTAGCAACAAAACAATTTCATCAACATTCAGAAAATGAAAATGAAAATAGAAATGAATGAAAGGAGATATATAAGTTGTAGGATAGTTCAGAAACCAAAGTGTAGAATTATAGAATTTGGACATAGCATTAACCACACTTTTCAGACTTTAGATTTTCAAATAATATACTTTCTTTTCATCGGTGCCCTCTACAATGAGGAAAAATTTAATAAATATCAAGGTTTATAGGTAGAATCTCCTCTTGTTCAAGAAAATTGAATCACATGCACTAAGGGTCCCATGTCCATAAAAACAAAGTTATTTAAAAGGTTAGAACTCTAAATCATAACACGAAAAGGATCTAAATCCATTCTCAGAAATATATGATAATGAGTTCATGGAAAGACATAAACAAACAAGTAAATCATAGTGTAAATTTATCTTTAATACCATAGTCATGCCCATGCTACTAGTAGGCATCTATAACCTCGACAGTGATGTCATTTAACCCCACAAAATATGTGTGTCCCATCTATTAGATATAAATTCATAGTAAATTTAAAGCATTTACATTTCTTTGGAAATTGATTGAAGGTAAATATCCTGGCTTTGTAATGAGCTAACCACAATTCCATTCCCAAGCATAAGTTGTCTCATGATGAGACCTCTTGTCTATATTTTCAACTGAAATTCATTACCATGGCTTGGTGACCAATATTGGTAATGTCATTCGCATTAGGACCTATGATGATGGTAGATCATCTTGTAATGAGGCCTCCCATCCCTCAATTAATAATTTTAAAAGGAATTATGATTATAATTAACCTAGGTTACTTAATAGGTGCGGAGGCCAATTTTCTCCTTAAGAGCATCGGATGGTGTGAAAAGTTTTTAATTACTAATGTTTACTGGTTGGTCTTTCTACCCTAAACACTCATTTTAAAGAAAACATATCAGATAATGAATGAGAGTTTCCCCGAGTTGATCATGCCAAGGTTCTCATGAAATCGTGTTAAGTTTTTATAAGAGTGATCCACTATATGAGGCTTTCATCAATACATTTGAAGAGAAACTTAAAAAGTTTTATTGGATGAAATTTTGTTAGAATGAATAGGCCAAAAGTAGGGTTTTAAGCTTATGAATGGAAAGTATCAAACATAACAATAAAAATACCAAAAATTGACCTAATGAATAATATCTGTCAATAATCAAAGTCACTTTATAAAATATGAGGTATTAAGAGAAAATTTCTTTTGACAAGTCTTACCATAGGAGTGCATAATGAAAAAAATTTCGATAGTTTTTCATTAGGAATTGTTGTTTCAAGAGTGTTGTTGTAACAATTTTATTTGAAATCACATTTTTATTCATTGCTCTTAAACTACCCTACCATAATTTAGAGAGAGGAAGATCTCCTTTAAGTGTAGAAGTACTTCCAATGTAGCCATGTGCATAATAGAATGTTAAATATATTCACACTAAAGCTAGGATTCAATGCGGTCCACATATTTATAATTTTCCAACTTTTACAAATGTTCCACAACTTGATGAACACTCCCTTGAAGGAATACTGAATCAGGTGAAAGATGAAAGAAAAATCCCTCAAATTAGGACTCAAATGTTTTCTTTTCAAATTGATAAGAATGGTTAAGGGAAACGTTTGAGCTTCAACAAAAATTTCAGAATAGATTCCAATTATATATTTCTCCTCTAGTGGTGTTTGAATGAAGGCTTCTTCCTGGGGTAAGGGTTCTATGATAATTGGGGAAGCTTCCAAATTCACTCTCTTCCCCCATATGGAAGATGTAACATTTTTCTCAATAGGGGAATTAGTGGGAAGAGTAGGTGTTTCAAATTGTTGTGCAACCTACTCGCTTATGGTTCACACTACGGTTTGGGCTAGGCCTTCGACTAGGATTTGGGTTAGGCTTTGGAGTAGGGTGAGGTCTAGGGGGTTGGAATAGGGTATGGGCTATGGTTAGGTCTAAGATTTGCATTAGGGATAGGGTATGCATTAGGATATGGGCTAGGGTATGGATTAGGGACAGACTATGGATTAGGATAAGGGATAGCACACAAATTAGGGCTAGGGTATGGATAAGGGTAAGGTTGCATAGGTAGTTGGGACCATCGAGGAGAATGCCTTGGTAGTGCATTGAGAAGAAATTCTGGTTGTTGTTGATGCTCATGTAACTAAATTTTCATGGGAGGGTTCCCTAGAGAGCGGGCTTGAAACAATTCTTATGGCCATGGGGATATTTGACTCAAAGAAGAGGGATAAGGAGAGGGTCACTCTAGCCATGAAGTAAGGTATTCAATTGGAGGAGGATTAAAAGTTTTCCATGGAACTATAGGGTTATGAATCTATTGAGGAATCTTGTCAAGATAATAAGCATTATTCAAAGTAGCAAATGATGATGGGGTTTGACTTATACCTGGTGGTTGATTCATTTCCTTGCTTGATTTTCTGAGCACCTTTAGCAATCCTCGTAGTCATGGGCAATGTTATGTTACATGAGCCTATTCACAATTTCTACAAACTTTCAGGCTACTAAGTGGAGAGTTTCCAAGGAAGTGTTTCTTTCTATAGTTGGCACAAAAGATCATGGGGGGCTCTTCATCCTTATTTTGTCTTCCTCCAAATCATCCAATTTTGAAATCAAAGATTTAATAATATTATCTTTATGTTCAAGAAAATACTAAGTTTTATGCTTATGAGGTCATCATTGGATGATTTGTATATCTATGTAGCAACATCAAAACTCGTTAAAATATTTCTCAAAATGCAAATTTCATGTTCTCAACAAGCCAACCAGTATATTTTGTCACCGTAGTGGTAATGTAAATATAGGGGGTATTCCAACCAAGATATGCAGGAGGGAAATAAATTCCAAGAATATAAACATGAAAGAAAAATAGGTGAAAAGAAAACTGAACTACAACAGGTTACCAAGGTCAATCCCCGTAAGTGCCTCCCTAGCAATGACACCAAAATTTTGGGTGTAATATAGGGCATATTAATAGACCAAAATTTAATTGTCAATTTGGGAGTTCATGAAATTTTAGGTGCAACACTAGATATGCCAAAGAAGGACTCCAACAAACTCCAAATCAAAACCCTAGTCTAGCTTGCAAATAACAATCATTATCCACTCCAATACTATGGTCAAAAGAATTCATTAGAACTGAAAACCATGATTAGTGTAAACATTAACCCTAAAAATATTTAAAATTTTGAAGTATCTTGAATTATTAAGCAATTTAAAACAAACCCAGCCTTTTAATAATTTAACGAGAAAACCCTTCTACATAAACTCCAAATTCAACTCATGCAATTAAATAAAAGTTCTCACTCTAAAAGAAAATTCAAGTCACTCCCCAAACTTCATTAAGTAATTTATCTAATAGAACATTGGTGTATTATAATCCTATCATTTGAAAAGAAGTCATTGTGTGTGAACAAAATGTCCTTCAATCACATTGTCATCACAATCCACAACAAAATGTTCTCAAATCACTATTAAAAATAACATTTTCAATAATACTATGTAGTAAGTAAACCAATGGAGTCAAGTAAATAATTCTATAAAAAAAAAATCTCATCATTTTGCAAATAATTATTATTTCCTATTTTAACATAGGTTCATGTACTTAATGTGGTTCCTGTACTGTGTGATTTACAAGAGATTATGACTCATCAATTCGAATCCACAAATATCACGAATCTTAGAAGAAGTGGATGCGCTAGATCAAGAAAACTTTTATTGTGAGACCATAAAACCCCAGACAACTCAATAAAAAAGTCTCTTAATTTTTTCAAATGGGATAAAATATTGTTAAGTCTATGTGTCTTTCAATGCAGTCTTCAAAATTAGATCCTACTTGTTAGGCAACCCATAAATTTGAGCCACGATCCATATCAGACATTCAAAAGAGAACGCGTGAGTATCACTGAGAATTTAAGCTACAGGTAAGGACAATGATAGCTCTAACCTACTCCCAAAAAGGAAAATAAAAATGTAATACTAGAAGCTCTCAAATATGACTACAAAACCTTCATTCGAATAAAACTAAGATTGCAATATAAAACCTCATTTGACCAATTATCAGATAAATCATAAGTATCCTATGAGAACACCCAAAACATGTGATATATACTGGATCTAATGCCTGAATCAAGAATTTTCCTACCTCTAAACCTTTTTCAACTTTCTACAATCAATTCAGTCTTAAAAAAATCACATCTATATATATGAAGAAAAATATAAATAGTGCGTATGAAAATTATAGCGTTGTCACTCACATAATATAAAACACAAAAATGCAAATATTTATAGAGGGTAAACACCAGAGGGTATGTCGAGCTACACTAGTTGGCCAAACTAGACCATCTCAACCCCCTGTTTGAAGACTTAGATCAGGAGTGAGAAATAACCATTAGCGCACATAGATCAGAGGGATATAAATTGGGCAACAAAACCTTTGTATTGATCAAAATCGGTCCTTATTACATTGAGGAGAGGAAGATTCCAACACTCTATATCTACAGCAAAACCAATCGTCTAATAACATCCCCGTCCTCTTTAGCCGGGCCATCATCCAATTTATATTTGGTTTACAATATACAGATGGCTTTATCAAACAATTTTTTGTTACAAAAATTAATCAAATCATATCCATTTGTTTGCGAGGAATAAATCTAGTGAAGTTACTATTCCAAACAAAGGATATTGGATCTGATGATATCTTAACCATTCGATCTCGATGGATCAGAAAAATGTAATCATGGACAAAGAAAGTGGTTCCAGAAATGTCCCAATGATTTTCCTGTAAATTCAATTTGAACAAATAAGTCAGAGATTTGACTTGCGAGTGATAAAAACTTGGTAATTCCCTTGACCAATTAATGAAATTTGGTCTTATTATGCAAGGGTTTCTTTTAGCATACATTGCTTCTTCTTCGACCTCTTGTTAAGTACAAAGGGAAAGGTAGGTGTGCTCTGTCCTTCATTCTTTTTCTTTAGGATCTCCTCACGGATTTTCCAGCTCGCCACTGGACCTTGTAGTTATCCCTTGGACTAGTGCAGGCAAATGAACTGATGCAATAATTCGATGCATGATGCGGGAATCTAATGCGGGAATTTCACATGCATGTCCTGGTTTGTTATCATAGAGACAGGGATCAAATTATTTTTAATTCCTGGAACATATAAAACATTTCTGAGATGTTTGATGTCGCCACTAGGTAGCTTGACAGGAATATCCCCACATCCTTTGATCTCATACCCACTATCATCTCCTAAATAAATCTTTGATCCACATGCAGATTCTTCAAGAAATTCAAAACAATCTCTCTTACTGGTCATGTGCGAGGATGTGCCAGAATCTACATACCATATATTATCTTCGTCTCCTTTTAATGCTGAAAGTGCACAGTCGACTGTGAATAATCGAAGATCATGGTTGTGGTCATCCTCTTCTCCAACAAAACACCCCTGATGTTTCCTCTGTTTGCCTTTTCTTTCATCTGCCTGCCTCTTATAGCATTCTTTAATCTGGTGGCTAGGCTTCCCACAGTAAAAACATCTCTTAACATAACTATCAGTCATACCTCTGAATGATCTCTTTTGAAAAGAGTTGGCCCCTTTCTACTGCTGCTGCTGTTGCTGATGCTGATGTTGGTTCTGGTGCTACTTTCCTCTGTACTGTCGCCTCTTTGCCATCATAGCTAATTCATTGCTCTGAGTTTTCAGATTCTGTCATCGTTCCTCCTCCTGGAGCAAAATCGTTGTTAGGTCATCAAACGAGGGGGCTTTCTCTCTCGTTGACAACCCTGAGATGAATGTCTGATATTCATCGGTTATTCTGTTCAGTGTAAGCGTAACCAGATCTGAATCTGATACCTTCTCTCCAATGGCTCCCAATTTGTCTTTCAGATCCTTGACTCTGGCCATGAATCCACCAACGGATTCATTCTCATCCATATTTAATGCAAACAATTTTCCCTTGAGTGCCAGAACACGATTTTTGTTCTGTGTCTCGTACAGATTCTAGATTGTGGTCCATATATCCACGGCCGACTTGCAATCTCTGATATGGGGGATAATGTTGTCTTTGGCAGACATCTTCAGTATGACTTTCGCCTTTGTTTCTCTCTTATCCCAGTCCTATTCTTGGGCCGCTGTTCCAGTTCTCTGCACATTTCCCAAGACAATCAACCATGCATTCGCACTCTCCAGCAAAGTTTGCATTTTGAACTTCCAGTTAGAGAAGTTCGTTCCATCGAGCTTACCAGACTCGTGGAGGTATGATTCCAAACTGTTGTTCACTTTCGCCCAACTGAACACTTCAATCAGCCACTACCAGGCAAGCCTGATCTACTACCACCAAACAGATCAGGAACTTCACTGTGCCACCACCAGGAAAGTCCGATCTGCTGCCACCAAACAGATCAGGGACTTCACTGTGCCACCACCAGGAAAGTCTGATCTGCTGCCACCGAACAGATCAGGGACTTCACTATGCCACTACCGGGAAAAACTGATCTGCTACCACCGAACAGATCAACAAGCAAGCTCCAACACGCCACCACCGGGCAAGGGCGATCTGCTTCCACCGAACAGATCAAGGAGCTGCACTGCGCCACCACTGGGAAAAACACCGATCTGCTTCCACCGAACAGATTACAGAGCTCTGATTCGCCACCACCGGGAAGGTCCGATCACGGAACCCCAATTCGCCACCACCGGGCAGATTCGATATGCTACCTCCGAGCTGATCAAGGATCCTCAATTCGCCACCACCAGGAAAATCAAATCTGATGCCACCGAGCAGAAATCTCCACGTGCCTCCATCGGGCAACTCCAATCTGCAACAAAAAAAAATGCAGATTTCCAGAGAGAAAGAGGTTGGCTCTATGGCGCTCTGAACAGCTAAAAAATCTGTGCCAATTGCGGAAAACAAAAAGTCACGTAGTGCACAAAAATTGGCGCACTTAATAGCCACAGATCCACGCTAATTTGGTCGTTCTTTTCTCTGGCGCGCTTTTCAGCCCCAAACCAGCGCCAATGGCGCACTTTTTCTTTAAAAAATAGTGCCAATTGCTCCTGGTGCGCTTTTCAGCCCCAAACCAGCACCAATGGCGCGATTTTTCTTTTAAAAGTAGCGCCAATTGCTCAACCTTTTCTCCAGCTCAGAGATGATCATTCATATGAGACCCTTCACTCCAGGTGTTACTGCAGTTCCACCTGATCACACAGACACATTTACATGTACTCTTACCACTACAGAGATGTAACTAATGATACATAAAAAAAAAAAATTAAGGCTACCTCTACCCTAAGCTCTGATACCAAGATAAAAATAATTAAACTTTGAATTATTAATCAGAAGGAGTTGCAACTCACAGGCCTGTACATCACCTGGAGACTGCACTCATACAAAGGAGGAGACACACACTCACAATCACACTCACTACATTACATGGATGAAGATTACATATTAAATACTTGACTGAAAAATAGGTGGCTGAAAACAACCTCCTAAACTCTAGGAACAACTCCTAAACTAAGAAGGTACGTTACAACCACATAACCATTTCTCCATTATTTCTAACTGCAAGTGAGTGTAGGATCAAGGCCCATTCTCATATGCATAAGAAAGTAATTGACCATGTTTAAACCTAGAAACACAAAACCATTATTAGTAAAGGCTTAAATGTAAAATCTTACTGAAATAAGAGAGATGTGCTAAATAATAAATATTTACATTATCATCTCCAAGAATGCACAAAATGATTAACCATATAAACTATACAAAATCATGAGGGATTTTTGAATAAAAATGATATAAATAAAGAAAAAATTGAGGCCTAACACCAAGTGCTAAGGCATGCAAGATGTGCAAGTGTGTGACAATGAGTGTTAGGGACTATCAAGTCAATGAAAGGGAGAAACAAGTTAAACTGAAAATAAATTAACACAAAATAGGGTTAATAAGTCATCAATTTACCTTTTCCAAGAGGGGTATGCTAGGCACACCAACACCAGTTGTCAATATGTGCCAAATGCCAATTCTTAGTGCATTCTAAGCACCAAATGTTCCTTTGTTTCTTCTCATCTACAAACTAATAATTGATCTCAAATAACTTTAATATTAAGCCAATAAAAAACATATGAAGGCAACTCAACACATGCTAGACATGCTAGGACTTGCCAAGCACCAACACGTACCAAGTGCTAATGTGTGTCAAGGAGTGTTATGCATGCTATGAAATGGCGTGGCATGTTGAAGAGTGATAAGGTGTGCTAGAGAGTGCTAATGCATATTGAGGAGAGTTAGGGAGTACTAGGAAAACACAAGGTGGAACTAGGTCAAAATGCATGGATTTGAATGAATATGAGTCTATGTCAGGGAGCGTTAATGAGTGATAGTTGTCATGCCAAGGAGGGAGTGACAAGGTATGTTAACAAATTGTAAGGCATGCTAGGGAATATCAGGGCATGTCAGGACGTGCCAAAGTGTTCTAGGGAGTTCCATGGTGTGCTAACATGTACCACATAGCGCAAAGACATTTAAGGTGCTAAGGCATGATATGATGTGAAGGGCGCTAGGGTATGCCAATGGATGTCAAATAACAAAAAGGAAGAACCAAGATGAAATTAAGAAAGTGAAGACATAATATGGTTAAGAAGTTGGGACATTATCATTTTCAAAAGGGGCATGCTAGGAAACTAATAATACATTCCAATACATGCAAAGTGCTAATGTATGCCAAGTGTTAATGTATTTCAATGCATGCCAAGGTGTTATAGGGCATGCTAGGGACTACAGGGCATGCCAACACATGATAGGAGAGTGATATGTTATGCTAGGGCATGCCAATTTTTTCTTGCATAGCCTAGTCATGGCAAGATGTTCTAGGTACAAATATGTTCCAAGAAATGCGAGCTGCCGAGGAATGTTAGTGTGTGCGAAAACATGTTAAGGTGTGCCCTGACTGTTGAGGAGTTCTAGGTCTCTCTTATTAATATAATTGACAAAGATTCATTATGTATTAAATAATCTAGTTCCTACACACACTAGTGGAACTTTATCTGAAGGGAATTTGCTAGATAATAAACCTAATAGAGATGAATCATATGTTGACTCATAGGTTAACAAGATTCTCATTACTTGAGGGAAATAATACACATTAATTACTTCTTAGAAAATTGACTAACTCGTACCTCTATGGCCTTGGACACATAATGAAAAAGAATCCACAACAATGGCGTTAAATCTTTATCTTTTCACAAAAAAATATAGTAACAAGTACATAACGTCATGAAAACCTCATTTGAATGATCAACGATGATGAAAATTTTTTACCATCACCAAAAGTAACCAAAAAGAGGATTTGTGAGGGTTAATAAATGATCGTCACTAGAAGTGTCACCAAAGAGAGAATTAGTGATGGGCTTTTAACAACCCTCGCCAAAAGTATCATTGAAAATGGCTTTGGTGACAAACCTTAAAGGACCATCGGTATATACACTTACAACAACATTTTTTTAAGGATCGTCACCATATGTGACATTGGTGATGGACCTTAAAGGTCTGTCACTGACATGACCCCCACCATTGAACTTTTTTCTATAGTGGATAATGTTGTAATAGCGTATGAGTCGAGAAAACTGAAGAAACATGAAAAAAATTATGTTCTCTATGATTTGGAATTAGTTGTTGTAATTCATGACTTAAAAATGTGGAGGCATTATTTACTAGGGAAGAAGTTTGTCTTGGTAACCGACCATATCAACTTAAATTATTTCTTTAGTTAGCCTGATTTAAATGCTATACAGGAAAGATGGTTAGCCTTCCTCAGTGAGTTTGAATTTCAAAGAAAGAATATTAAGTGAAAGGAAAACAATATTGTTGATGGTTTAAGTAGGGATGCTCAATTTTTAGTAGCAAATGCAGGAAGTAGTGCCAAAATAGATTTTGAAGAACAGGTTAAGTTGACAATGCAACAAAATCCTTAGTATTAAGAAATACAATTGAAAATGCAACAGGAAAAGATGACTGCATGTGCAGTGAAATTAGAAGGATTAATTACTTATCGAGAACAGTTATATATTCCCAATATGGTAGAATTGAAACAAATGGTTATGGATGAACACCATAAGGGACCATATGTTGGTCACCCAGGATACTAGAAAATGATAACAAGCCTTAGAAAATAATTTTTTTGGTCGGGTATGGAGAAGGAGGTAGTAAATTATTTAGAAAAATGCTTGGAGTGTCAGCAGGTGAAAGTGGAGCAGTAACATCTAGTGATATACTTAATCCGTTACCCAATCGAAAATGGAAGTGGGAGGTGATTTCCATGGAATTTATAACTGGGTTTCCAAGAACCAAATACAAGCATGATTGTATTATTGTAGTTGTAATCACCCTGACTAAAGATGTTAGGTCCCTATAATACTAGTGATTACCCCATTACCATTGTAGTTGTATCCCTTATTAATATTGTTGTGCCCCTATTGCCCCCATATTGTTATTACTGTGCCCCATAGAATCCCTCTATTGTTATTTTTGTGATTTTATATTATTATTGTTAGGTCGGCTGGGTTATATTATGACTCCTTAGACTCCTATATATAAAAAGGAGGTTTTGTCAGTTTAATCATCAAGGAATCATTCAATTGTGTAATGTAAAGGACGCTTCCCCCTCGAAGAGGCTGGATTCTAAGGCATTGATCTATCTTTTCTATCTTTTTGTGAGCTGGTTTCATAACATTTGGTATCAGAGCTTTGGA
>APFE030727807.1:0-11563 GCA_000404065.3 Pinus taeda | reverse complement strand
AATCCCTCTATTATTATTTTTGTGGCTTTATATTATTATTGTTAGGTTGGTTGGGTTATATTGTGACTCCTTAGACTCCTATATATAGAAAGGAGGCTTTTTCATTTGAATCATCAAGGAACCATTCATTTGTGTAATGTAAAGGAGGTTTCCCCCTCGAAGAGGCTGAATTATAAGGTGTTGATCTATCTTCTCTATATTTTTGTGAGCTGGTTTCATAAAAAAAGGGGCTCATTTTAAACCGTTACAGTCGACCTTTGGAACTACACAAATAGATAATATTTTCATGAAAGATATTTTGAGAATTCATGGCATACCGAAGGTAATAGTCTTAGATAGAGATGTAAAGTTTATTTCAAATTTTTGGAAGCCCTTTTCTGGGGACTTGGGGACCAAGTTGAACTTCAGTATGGCATACCACCCTTGGATGGATGGACAAATAGAAAGGACCAATCAGATTCTTGATGAATTTATGTAGATGTATGTAATGGATAGGCCCACTAAATGGGATGAATTTCTACAACTAGTTAAGTTCGCCTACAAAAAAACTATCAAGAGTTTATTAAAATGAGCCTCTTTGAAGCCTTCTATGGTAGGAAATTCCAAATGCCAATCAGTTGGATCCAACTAGAGGATCGGTTAATTCTTGTGCCGGATATTTCGCAGGAAATGGAACAGACCGTAAAGAAAAATCCAACATAATATTAAAACATCTCACGATCGACAAAAGTGCTATGCAAACAAAAAGAGGACAAAAAAGGAGTTTTGTATTCGGGCACATGTATATCTTAGGTTTAAACCTCAGAAAATTACTCTTAGAACAAGCAGTTGTGCTAAATTAGCACCCCAATTTTGTGGGTCATTTGAAATTTTAGATCGAGTGGGAGCTAGTAGCATACCAGTTGGCTCTACCCAATTATGTGAAATTTGATAATGTATTTCATGTGTCCTTACTGAAAAAATATGTTCATGACAACTCTCATCTAATTGATTGGAAACTTTTATAGGTGGAACCTGAAGGAGATTAGCCACTGTGCATTTTGGAGTGGAAGGAAACTGTGCTTCAAAATCGAGTCGTCGCTCAGGGTAAGGCGTTGTGGAGGAACTTTACACCTGAGGAGGCAACCTGGGAATGAGAAGATGTTATGAAGGAAACATACCCAAAACTGTTCCAGTAAAGATTAAAAGTTGATAAACATGTAGGTCGGTGCTATTTTTAAGGGGCCGAGATGTAAGGTCCCCGTTATTGTAAAAACAACTATCTTTTTATGTGTGATTATTATTAGTATGTGGGACAGTGGTGGTAAAATAGTCATAAAAGATAGTGATATAATTAGATAAATAAATAAATTTTTGAATATATCTAGAAATTCTGAAGCTGGAAACACTAGCGTAAAAGATGCCTGCCTAAATCTGAAGCAAATCAAATTTGAATATAAAAAAATACTATTCCTAAACAAATAATATATATATATCTATACTCAACTAGGGATAAATACTTAGAAAAGCACGATAGGGGGCTAAAAGCTAGCTTTTAGGAAAAAAATGAAGAAAATCCAAGGCTAAAGGGGTAACAGATCCCTAGAAGGCAACACGCTACCAAGGAAAAGGTGGTAGAAAGAGTAATGTTAAAAAGGATATTATGCAAATTCATTAGAGGTTACTGAGACTCGCAAGTCATCCGATCTCGGGGGGATTAGAGGTTGGTCCATAGTAGGGAGTATCAGTGTGGTCAAGTTCGTAATTTCCAGATCTACCACTGGTTAGAGGTTATTAATGAGTAAATTATTTTATTTCTGCTTCTGTAAAATAAAATATTTATTCTAAGTCAAATTTTTTATTTACATAGTGAAATTTGAAAGTAGTGAATGAGTACATAGTTTTGGTAGTATAATGCATGCGTAGTTAGCATGTTGATAGGAAGAGAAATCACATATTTGTGAAAATATCATGATGAATATCTAAAATTTCTTGGATTTTGTTAGTGTTGCTGCTATGTTTTATAACTCGCAAATATGCATCTAAACTAGTTTCATTGTCTAAAATTTATGGTAAATTCTAGAAATGGTGAAAACCTACTTGATGCATGAATATTGTTTAAAAAAATACAACATTATTTTTTGTATGATTAAATCTCATATCAAATACATAAATTTTAGAGGCACAGATACTAATTGTCCAAAATAATTGTAGCATCTTTTAATGCATGTCTATGATACAGAATGAGACACATTTGCGTGATGCATGACTCATAATTCAGAAAAATTGTGTAGTTCTTGAAGAGTGATTATAATTCAAATTAGAATATGGGTACATGACATTTGATTAATTTCCATGGAATAATGGCATAAATTTATGATACCTGTGTCTAGTAGGCATAAAGGAGGAGGTATAAAAGAGTGGTAACCTATTCGAGTGTGAGTATGGAGTGGAGTTGGATGGATTAGAGGATCAAGAAAACATTCTTTACCACCAAAAATTGAGAACAATTGATTGGTATGGTGTAGTGCTCTTGACCTTTATATCTAGTAACTAGTACATCATTCCATTGTAGTTTGCAGCTCAAGTGAGCCCTATAGCTCTCAAGGGTAGTACTATTGGGATGAAACCCATATAGACAACACAAAAAATACTAATACTAAATCTGGCTATTGAAAATAATTGAATAGGGGGAGAGGTAAAGTAATATTGTTGAATGTGAATAAGTAAGAGGGGAGAATTGAAAAATAGCATGGTTACTATAATAATTTAAGTAGGACAAAAGTCAGAAAAGAATGGAGTTAGAGGAGAATGGTTACGAAATCATGATGCTCTAACTAGATTTATAGGATTTCTAGAGAATGAATGTATCGGTTTATAAAGTAAGTCTGAAATATTAGAAGTAAATAACTAAATTATTATTAGTAATAACAAATTCATTTTCAGAAAAAATCAAGCTTTTAGCTAGTTAAGAATTCAAATGTTCTTTTCACAACATTACCATTACAAGAATCCTGTATCTAGCAACCTAATGCCTTATGTTTTGATCAATATAACATTATTGACAAATATGCATTAAGTATAGTAGCTTTACACATGTTGTATAACCATAACCAAACTCATAATATGCCTTCGTTACAGTAAGGTTGTTACTGGGAAAACATACCTTAAGTAAGAAAGTAGTATACATTCTATATAAACGTACCCAAATTATTTATACACCTACATCACGATAGAACTATTGTTGGAGAAACATGTTACATGTAAAAGTATGTTGGACATTTTGCATGATAAGAATTATAAAGCAAATTATGGCCATATAATTCTAAGCATCACGATACATCAACATAATACCAATTAACTCTATTGTGCGTCAATACACAAAGTTTATGCATACATTAAGCAAAATGTTGTACATAACATCACAACAAACCATAACTTCCTAACTAAAACTCCAAGGATGAGGAGAATGTAAGATAGAGACAAAATATAGCAGTGGATAACCCTACTAGTAGAAGTAGTAAAGAGATAAAAGTCATATCAAAGAAGCATATGCGTGAAAAAAAGTGATATGATGAACTCAAAAACAATTATTCATTTGCAAGTGACACCAGGGAGATTTCTACCCAAAATTCATGCACATTATTTATATTTGAGAAGAAAAAATTAAAATATTTCCCTACTCAGAGGCATTGTTACAAACATTTCCATCATAAATAAATATAAATAACAGGGATTTCAAACCCCAAATGAGGAACTATTGTCGACACTTGAGTGGCAAGTTGTGGTCATTAAATAATATTAAATCGAATATGGGAATACTTGACGCTTTCCATAAGGATTGTAGAGTAACCAAGTACATGTTACTCCAATAAACTTAAGGGTTGTTCCCACATTGCAGCAAGTTGGTCACACAAGAGGTGAGAGAAAAGTAACCAACCTAGAAAGAGATGATTCTTTTGTCAGAGAGCCCTCGTCTATGTCCACGATACACAGGAACCAGAAATGTGGGAAATAATGGCACTACCTATGCCAAATCTCCAACAAAATGAATACATTAGATATTTCAACCTCCTCATAGTGAAAAAGGTACATAGGAAAATGAGAAGGAAACGAGAGTTGAATAGTATTACCTATGTAATGGCTGATGGACAAAACTTTGTGCAAGTTGAGCCTATGAATAAGAAAAACAAAAACAAAAACCGTATAACCTAGCAGAAGATTAGAAATATTAGGAGGAAATTGCAGAAAGCACTAGTTAAGCCCGACACCCAGCAAAAAATGTGCTTACTGAATTTTCGAGGTGGTAAAAGGTGCCTCCTTGACAAGGTTCTAGATTTGGGGGTTTCTCTGGCCGAATTGCAGCCTGACCTGCAAACAAAATTCCCAAGAAGGAACAACTAATTAGAGTGTTGATTTGAATACAAGGACGACGAATTATTAACTCAAAAAATAAATACAAGCTTACATGATGCAATACTAATGCTTTCAGTGTGGTTATTGTGCATAATTAGAGATGGGGGTGTAGGCCCATGACTCTGGCACTACTCAAGTGAGACCACAACACGTCTAGGCAAGGATTCGCATTAGGGGTGAAGAAAATTTGTCAAACATCATGACAAATGACCACAAGATCCCCTCTCTTCAGTGATATGACATTAAGAATGAGCGATTGAATGTTGGGTTGAGGGGTTAGCATCAGCTAGGTAGACCTCCACTCTAGATGCCTCGTAGAATATCGTGACTGTAAATGTCGAATCCCCTTGGCATAAGTGAGGAGGTAGGGCGGTGGTACTAGCCCATGTGAGCTAGGATGAATGACATAAGGACTCACATGGTTTGGGACATGTGGGACAGAGTGAGAGGATGGTGGAGATGGTTGGTTTCCAGTTGTAATCATAGTGCTACGAGCTATGTATCCTACTACGTACCACCAACAGAGAGTAATCAAAACATTAGTATTAACCTTTGGAAATGGTATCATAGGAATTGGGTTAAGGAAACACACCCTTTTAGAGGTAGAAACATAAGAACTTAGAGTGTAGTAGTAAGGTATAAAGGGTGATGAACCATATAAGTAACCATATTAAGCATTAAATCAAAATTACCCAAGCATAGTCAACCTTAATAAATATAAAGACGTATGAGACATGTTATGCCAACAAAGTTATTACAAGATGTTACTCAAAGGAATAGGTCAAGTTAGTAAGAGGTTAATCAAAGGAATAGATAGAAAATGCCATTCAAGATATTTAATCCTAGAAAAAAAATAAAAAATAATATAGCATGAAGAAATGGTGTTACAGGTTGGAATGTGACAACAAACTTAGTGATGGATCTACAACTTGTTTCAGAAATTAACCCTCATTTAATCCCATAAAAGCAATAAAAAAATATGACCCAAAAAACATAGCGTGAAATCCCTCTTGTCACTCCTAAAACTGTTGGTAAGACATAACGAATTAGTGGACCAGGAACCACTTGAACTTCTTTGATCTTTTGATAAATCTGGAGGAAAACCACAAAGAGAAAAGAAATTCAAATTGTTCTATACCCTAAGGATCATAAGGCTAGGCTTATATAGTTTTATGGAGAGATCTTTAGAATAGGTTGATTTGGGGTTATGGAGGGAGCGTGATTCATGTAAAATTTAAAATTTTGACTTGATCCCTTTTATTAAATTTCAGCTCACCTGGAATAAGCTTCTTCTCAATTTTGTTTTTGAAATCCTTGCAAAATGCCTAATTTAATGACCTACAACATCATCGTCTTTAACCAATCGGTTTTTATTTTGTGGAACTTTCCCAAGAAAAGGTTGTGTAATCTTTGACTAAAAGTTTCTTTCAAAATGTGAGGGCCCATGATGAAGAGAATCTAATGGAAAGGGTAATGAATACAAGCTCACTAATTTATTTCTTCAAAAACTTAAAAAAAACGAGGTGTGTTAATCATCCAAGGAAACGAAACACTAGTGCTAGGGTTTCATCACTACATCATCTCATCCATGACAAATAAAATTTTGAGGATATCAATAACAACATCTTATACCTGCTTGACATCTTTCTCCTAGTTGATATCCTACATCTGTTCTACATCCGACATCCTTCATTTGTTGCACCTACTCTAGCTTTGACATCAATGACAACATTCTTCAAAATTATTCACATAGAAAAAATTAAAACCACTTCCCACAGATATCTTGAGAGATGGCTATCAAACTAGAAAAATCAATGGAAAGAGAACCAAAACAAGTGGTAATAATGGCTACTCCTCTGAGAACCACCAATGAAGAAAGAAGGTATGAAACAGTAGAAAGCAACGCGGAATGGTATGAAGAATGATGCATCGTATTGTGTGCCTTTCGGGAATTGCTTTCATCTGACATAACATATCAATAAGGAAATTTTTGTTGACTAAATTGGTAATTAAAAGAAATGGCCCATGGCTATACCTTTTTATTGTTGATAGGAACCAATCAAACAATTATGACCACTTTAGGGCTATGACTCCAATTCAAAACTAATCTAAGTTCCTTTCATGCTAAGGGAAAAGTGAATTCGGCTACAGGTCGAGGGGACCTAGCAAACAACCACATAATAAGGTACACTTATACATAATATAAATCTCATTTAGATTAAGGTGCATGAATCACTTTCAAGATAAACAAATTTCAATAGGAAATCTCACAAGTGACATACTAGAATTTGACAATTAGTAGCCTACATTGTTTCCTCAAGTCCATTACTGAAGGATTAATCATTCATAATTGGTTAAGGTGAAAAACTTACAAATTCATTTTAAGGACACTTGTTCCATTTAAAGAGTCATAAATGCTAAATTTAAATTTAAGATGTCACCAGCTAGAAAAAGTATTAAACGCTCAATAATCTAACAATTGTAACACTTTCAATACCTTTCAAATATTCATAATGGTGACAATCACGAATCATTGGGATAATGCATTCCATTAAATTATAATCTCAGTTGTGAACATTATATTTTGGATATATATAGAGCTTTACGAGTTGACTCATATTATTAGCAACATACCAATTTCATCAACATTCAAAAAATGAAAATGAAAATAGAAATGAATGAAATGATATATATAAGTTGCAAGACAGTTCAGAAACAAAAGTGTAGAATTATAGAATTTGGACATAGCATTAACAACACTTTTTTGACTTTAGCTTCTCAAATAATCTACTTTATTTTCATCGACGCCCTCTACTATGAGGGAAATTTTAATAACTGTGAAGGTTTAGATTTAGAAGCTCCTATTGTTCAAGGAAATTGAATGACCTACACTATTGGTTTCATGTCCATAAAAACCAAATTATTTAAAAGGATAGTACTCTATAGCATAACATCATAAGGATCTAAATCCATTCTCATAGGGATATCATAATTAGATCATGGAAATACATAAACAACCAAGTAAATCATAGTGTGAAAATAACTTTGATACCATAGTCATGGCCCTACTACTAGTAAGCATCTATAGCCTCGACAAGGATTTATTTTAACCCTGCAAAATGCGTGTGTCCCATCCATTAGATATAAATTTGGAGTCAACTGAAAGAATTTGGATTTATTTAGAAATTGATAGAAGGTAGATGTCCTGGCTTGGTAATGAGCTAACCATAATTCCATTCACAAGAACAAGTTGTATCATGATGAGACCTCTTATCTTCCATATTTTCAACTAAAATCCATTACCTTGGATTGGTGACCAGTAGCAGTAATGTCATTTCTGTTAGGACCCATGTTCATGATAGATTATCTCATGATGAGACTTCCTATCCCTTAATTAATAATTTTAAAATCAAATATGATTATAATTAACCTTAAATAGGTTACTTAATAGGTGGGGAGGAAAATTTGCTCCTTGGGAGCATGGGATGGTGTGAAAATTTTTTAGTTACTAATGTCTATTGGTTGTTCCTTCTACCCTAAAGACTCATTTTAAAGAAAACATATTAGATAATGACTGAAAGATTCACTGAGTTGATCATGCAAGGGTTATCAAGAAATCTTTTTAGGGTTTTATTGGAGTGATCCACCATAGGATACTTTCATCAATACGTTTGAAGAGAAACTTGAAAAGGTTTATTGGATAACATTTTATTAGAATGAATAAGCAAAAATAGGGTTTTAAGATTATGAATGGAAAGTATTAAACATAACAATACCCAAAACTGACCTAATGAATAATATCTATCAATAGTCAAAGTCACTTTATAAAATATGAGGTATTAAGAGTGAATTTCTTTTGACAAGTCTTACCATAGGAGTGCATAATGACAAAAAAATCAATAGTTGTGCCTTAGGAATTGTGTTTTCAAGAGTATTGTTGTAACAATTTTATTTCAAATCACATTTTTATTCATTGCTTTTAAACTACTCTACCCTAATTTAGAGACAGGAATATCTCCTTCAAGTGTAGGAGTACTTCCAATGTAGCTATGTGCATAACATAATGTTAAATATACTCACACTAAAACTAGGATTCAATGGGGTCCACATATTTATAATTTTTCAACTTGTACAACTCTTCCACAACATGATGAACACTCTCTTAGAGGAATATTGAATCAGGGAAAAGATGAAAGAAAAATCCATCGAATTCTGGCTCAAATGTTTTCTTTTCAGATTGATAAGAATGGTTAAGGGTAATGTTTGAGCTTCAAAAAAATTCAGAATAGGTTCCAATTATATATTTCTCCTCTAATTGTGTTTGAATGAAGGCTTCTCCCTCGGGTAAAGGTTCTATGATAAATGGGGGAGTTTCCAAATTCACTCCCTTCCCCATATATGGAAGATGTAACATTTCGTTCAATAAGGGAATCAGTGGGAAGAGTAGGTGTTTCAAATTGTTGTGCAACCTGATGCCTTAGATTAGGGTTTAGGTTATGGTTTATGCTAGGGTTTTGGTTAAGGCTTGGACTAGGATCTAGGTTAGGCTTTGGAGTAGGATGAGGTCTAGGGGTTTGGATTAGGGTATCGACTAGGGTTAGGTCTAGGGTTTTCATTAGGGCTATGGTATGCATTAGGATATGGGCTAGGGTATGGATTAGGGGTAGGCTATGGATTAGGATAAGGGATAGCACACGGATTAGGGCTACGGTATAGATCAGGGTAAGGTTGCACAGGCAGCTGGGACCATGGAGGAGAATGCCTTGGTAGTGCATTGAGAAGAAATTGTGGTTGTTCTTGATGATCATGCAATTGAATTTTCATGCTAGCTTTCCCTAGAGAGGTAGCTTGAAACAACTATTGAGGCCATGGGGATATTTGACTTGAAGAAGAGGGATAAGGAGAGGGTCACTCTAGCCATGAAGTACGGTATTCAATTGGAGGAGGATTAAAAGTTTTCCATGGAACTGTAGGGTTATGAATCTGTTGAGGAATCTCCTCAGGATAATAAACATTATTCCAAGTAGTAAATGATGATGGGGTTTGACTTATACTTGGTGGTTTATTTGATTGCTTACTTGTCTTCCTGAGTACCTTTAGCAATCTTATCAGTCATGGGCAATGTTATCTTGCATGAGCCTCTTCACAAATTCTACAAAATTTTAGGCTACTAAGTGGAGACTTTCTTTCCATGGAAGTGTTTCTTTCTATAGTTGGCAGGAAAGATTAAGAGTGGCTCTTCATCCTTCTTTTTTCTTCCTGCAAATCATCGAATTTTGAAATCAAAGGTTTAATAATAGTATCTTTAAGTTCAAGAAAAATACTAAGTTTTTCTCTTAAGAGTTCATCATTCGATGATTTGTATGTCTCTTTATCAACATCAAAAATCATTAGAATATTTCTCAAAATACCATTTTCATGTTCTCAACAAGCCAACTGGTATATTTTGTCACCACAATGGTAATCTAAATATAGGGGGGTTATTACAGCACCAGAGAAATGAAAAATTGGTATAAATAACTAAGATATGTAGGGAGGAAATAAATTCAAAGAATATAAACATGAAAGAAAAAATAGGTGAAAAGAAAACCAAACTGCAATAGGTTACCAAGGTCAATCACCTATGCGCCTCTGTGGAAATGACGCCAAAATGTTTGGTGTAATATAACACATATTAATGGACCAAAATTTAATTGTCAATCTGGGAGTTCATGAACTTTGAGGTGCAACACTAGAAATGCTAAAGAAGGACCCCAACAAACTCCACATCAAAATCGTAATGTAACTTGCAAATAACAATAATTATCCACTCCAATCCTGCGGTCAAAAGAATTCATTAGAATTGAAAACCATTATTATTGTAAACATTAACCCAAAAAAATTCTAACTTGTTGAAGTAGCCCTAATTATTAATTGATTGAAAATAAACCCAACCTTTTAATAATTTAATGAGAAAACCCTTCTACATAAACTCCAAATTCAACTCATGCAATTAAATAAAAGTTCTCACTTTAAAAAAAAATTCAAATCAGTGGCCAAACTTCATTAAGTAATTTATCTAATAAAACATTGGTGCATTATAATCATATCAATTGAAAAGAAGTCATTGTGTGTGCACAAAAATATCATTCAATCATATTTTCATCACAATCCACAGCAAAATGTTCTCAAATCACTATTAGAAACAAAGTTTACAATAATACTATGCAATAAGTAAACCAATGGAGTCAAATAAAGAATTCTAGAAAACAAACATATCATCATTCTGCAAATAATTATTGTTTCCTATTTTAACATAGGTTCATGTATTGTGCGATTTACAAGAGATTAGGACTCATCAAGTGGAATCCAGAAATATCACGAATATTAGAAGGAATGGATGCCCTAGATTAAGCAAAATTTTATTGTCAGACCATGAAACCCCAAATAACTCAGGAAAAAAGTCTCTTAATTTTTTCAAAGGGGATAAAAGTTTTTTAAGTCTATGTGTCTTTCAATTCACTCTTCAAAATTAGATCCTACTTGTTAGACAACCCATAAATTTCAACCACAATCCATATCAGGCATTCAAAAGATAACACGAGAGTATCACTGAGAATTTGACCTAGAGGTAAGGACAACGATAGGTCTAACCTATTCCCAGAAAGGAAAATAAAAATGTAATACTGGAAGCTCACTTATATGAGCATGAAACCATCATTCGAATAAAACCAAGCTTGCAATATAAAACCTCATTTGATCAATTATAAGATAAATCGTAAGTATCCTATGATAACACCCAAAACATGTGATAAATACAAGATCTAATGCCTGGATCAAGAATTTTTATACCACTAAAGATTATTCAACTTTCTACAATCAATTTAGTCTCAAGAACATCACATGTATATATATGAAAACAAATATAAATAGTGCATATGAAAATTATAACATTATCAATGACAGTTTAAAACAAAACAATGAAAATATTTATAGATGGTAAGCACCGGATGTAGGTTTTAACCCCGTACAGAAATTACTTGCATACGAATTCTAAATCATAGAATAATAAACAATGCGAGAGCATAACACATAAAACACATATGCACAAATATTTTCCCTTGGATCCCAAAACCGAGACTACCAGCTTGATTTTTCATTATGTTCCTTTCAATGTTACAATACATAT
>APFE030727798.1:0-15460 GCA_000404065.3 Pinus taeda | reverse complement strand
TTTATGTAATGTAAAGGAGGCTGCCCGCGTGAAGAGGCTGAATTCTAAGGCATTGATCTATCTTTTCTATCTTGTCTTGAGCTGGTTCATAACATAAGGGCTTGTGACATCATGATAGGAAACATGAAGGATGTCTAATAGTCAACCATGAACGATATAAATCTTGAGAACCTCATTGGAATACAAAATGAAGAAGTCATCCAGGAAAAGGCTCATCATATATAAAAAGGTAATATCTTGTGGATATGGATATGTAAGATCCTCAAGACTCATTGATGTATACTCTCCTCCATTATCACATCTCAGTATCTTGATCCTTCTTTCTGTAAGGTTCTCCACTTTAGCTTTGAAGTCTTCAAATTTTGTAACCTGATGGATCCATCTTCTTCCTTTTGCCCTTTGGTATATAAATATATATAGGACACCAAAACATTCAAATATGATCTACAATAGGTTTCTTCCTAGTGAATACTTGTTCGAGAGTCTTGGTTGTCGAGTGATCTGTGGGGAATTCAATTTTGAATATATATTATTGTCTTTGTGGCTTCCCCCCACAGACTTTTGGTAGATATTGATCATTTAACATCGCCTTTACACTTTCTTCAATGGATCATTTATTTCATTCTTGAACTCCACTTTGTTGAGGATTATATGGGACTATCAACTCTAACTCAATCCCAAACTCCTTATAAAATGCTATAATCTCCTTGGATGTATACTCTCCTCCATTATCAGATCTCAGTATCTTGATCCTTCTTTCTGTAAGGTTCTCCACTTTAGCTTTGAAGTGTTGAAATTTTGTGAGTACTTTGTCCTTGGTTTCCATTAAGTAAACCTATGTCTTTCTTGAATGATCATCTATAAATGTGACATAATATAGATGACCTTCAAGTGATTTAGGAGTCATAGGGTCACATCCATTAGAGTGAATGAGATCCAATATTTCTTTTGACCTTGAAGCACTGCTTCCAAATGGTCTCTTGGTATTCTTACCTAATACACATCCCTTACATACTCCTTCATGATGTTCTTTGAGTTCATGTATTCCCTATACTATGGAACCTAGAGTTGGAAGGATTTTGAAATGTAGATGACCAAATTTTCAATTCCATAGTTCACATGGGCTAATTTTAATGTGAATCAAATCTTGTACTAGAGGATATATCAACTTGTAAAGTCTTCCTTCTCGAATGCCAATTACTCTAGAATTCTATATTCTTGAGTTTTTACTCCATGCTACAACTTTTCGATCAATCAAATCTGGTTTATCACCCTTATCTTGTAGGCTTGAAATGGAAAGTAAGTTCTTATACAAACCTGGAACAAATAGGATGTTGTTGAGGTGAACGTTGCTTCCATTTTACAGATATATAGAGGTTGATCCAATACCTCTCACGGGATAGATTTTGTTATATCCAAGTTCCAGTAAATCAGAATATTTTACCTTTGACAAAGCCTTCAATTGTTTGTGATGACTTGTCAAGTGCCTAGTTGCATCACTATCAATTTCCTAAATTCTCTCATCTTGGAATGTGTTAGTGAGTGTTGAGAAGAGACCTTTATCCTTTTCCTTGATTACTTCCTTCTTTGTAGAGAATAAGAGGCTCCATGCTTCCTTGATGCATTTCTTAAGATATCTTTCTGCCTTTCAACACTTCTTAATGAACTTATTCAATGTAGTGGATATCTTCATCATGCCCTTATCCAACCTTAGCTTTGATACCATGTTGAGAATTCAATATGGAAATGATTAAGACTAATTGTCTTTACTTGATAACTTCTTGTGATTCCTTTTTACTTATTATATATTTTCCCTATTTTTATATGTGTGAAGTATCAAACAATTAACAAAACACAAGAAAAACAATGTCACAATATATAGGTTGCAAGTTATGGCCAAAACCTCTCCTCTTGAGATGAAAACCCTTAAATTTCTTCTCTTCCTTATATATTCTTCAATTGGTGAATTCCATGAACTTAAATATGAGACGAGTACCCTCCAATACCAAGACTAACCTCATTGGATGATGTTCCAAATTCGATCTAGTCAAACATAGTCAAATGTCTTCAAGTAGCACCTTTTAGACATCCTACTGCAAGTTTTTTGGCCTCATACCATAGATCTGAAATTTCAACCTCCCTGCAACTATTGTTGCCACACCTTGGAATTTTGATCTTATTTTATAGCCCACCCCTGACCTTAGCTTACCTTTCCCTGACTTTTGGAGATTGAGAGTGAACCTTGGTGACCTTCACTTGACCTCTTTTCCTCCTTTTCTCTAAGAAAGATCTTGTAAATGGATTCCCTAGGTATGATGCAGAAACCCTAGTCCTCTTTAGCACTTGTGAGAGGAAGATAACACAAACACAAATCTCCTTCATATTCCTTCTTCTTCATTCCTTCTTCCTTCCTCTTCCTTTGCTAGAATGAGTTGTGAGTGAGTGTGCTTCAAGGAGGACAAGTCCTTTTCTATTTATAGGGTTTTAAAGGGTGGACATGGCTCTTTATTTAGGTCAACTTGACAACTTCTAGGCCAACTTGGTCTTCGAGTGTATTTTGACAATTTTAAAGAAAAAACAATTTTCTTTGCAAGTTACAATGTGCCTATTATGGACTTCAATTTATGAGATTGATAATTTTGAATTCTTGACTTAGGAAAATCCATAGAAGCAATCATTGGGTGCTTTACACATAAAATAAAAGACCTTTAGTATGATACACATGCTCCAAAATAATAATAATTCTTGGTCATTTCATAATTTACAATAATAATAAAATACATTTTATACTTATGAAGACCAAACCTAGTTACACATTTTCCAACAACCAATTGGTACCAACTATCTCACATTTTTAGATTACTTCACACATTCCTCTCTTAATCAAAGATTCAACATCTCCAAAAATATTAAGCTGGGATAATGAGTATACTTTCCACCCTCGTACCTATTCAAATGGTCCATTTCACAACTTCATCCTACATCCTCCCTATGCATGAAAGATATTATTCCATTCGCTACTACACTATAAAATTATTCTTGAATAGCAAGGCTTATGACAAACATGGGGAACCAAACCTTCCTAATGCTAGGCTTTACAACTTGGACCAAACAAATCTAAGGTATCAAGTGCAACGGATCATGCACCCCTTGCAATAGAACAACATTTAAATTCAAGTACAAGAACTATTTGAATGTTTTACAACAACATTAGCCACATCACATGCCCAAAACATGATCCAATAGAAAAAAACAATGATTAGTTATCAAGGTTATTATCTTATGTTAATCTCATTTGCTAAAGCTAATCCACTCTACTTCCATACTAACTCCATAGAATAATACAACTTTATATATAACTCCCATGGTATAGTTCTTACTCAAAACATTTCCAATGATTTTTATTTCTCCAATTCCAAAATAGAACAATATATAACAAAAATCCTTTTTTTTCCAAACCCTACAATACCATGTTCAGAAAAATTCATAGAAAAAGGTGAAGGATAAAGCTAATACTGGAATAAAACCTTGTACTAATCCAAGCAATGGTAATTTAAAGATTTTTTGTTCTTAATTTAAACCCTTGTGTCTATGACTAACATTGGTAGCCGCAGGAGATGCCAACAGGAGGCATCGCAGAGACGTCGCAGGAGGCGCCGCGTGATACGCACGAGGATGGCGCCGCAGGAGACGCCCACAGGCCCAGGCGCCTTGCAGGAGACGCCGCAGTGAGTGCCACAGGAGATGCCACAGGAAGGTAATCTGGGTTTAGTTTCTGTTATTGTTGGATTCGGTTTCGTGGTGATACTGTACTTGATGATCATTTGAATTTAATGGATCTAGGTTTTGAAAATTTATGGGAAAAGTGGTCCTTGAAAGAAAAAGAAGTAGGGGGTGTAGCTCCCTTCCAGGAGAGTCTGGGAAAGGAGAGAGTGTAGCTCTTCTGCAGGTTGCAGCCGGCGTACGTAAAGGACTGCACTAGTACAAGACCATTGTAAAAGGAGTTTCTAATTTGAAAGAAGATAGAGACATGTTGCAGTAGGTGGTTTTCACCCACATTGGGTTTCCACCTTATATCTGGTGTTCTTTGATGTGGCTGTCTATTTTTCTTGTTCATGCTCATTGTTTTATGGTATTGATATGAAAAAATAATTCAAAGTATAAATAAGGAAGAATTGTTAAAAGGACTAGATAATACTGATTCAACCCCCCTCTCAGTATTATTTTCAACATTGAGTACATCACTAGATTTTTGCTGAGACCGATAGCACTTATGTTGTCACAATGGATGGTAATTGGTTGATCTGTAGATATGTCGAGATCTTTTAGAGCTTCATTCATTCATAGTATCTGAGTACAATAGTCTGCTGCAGCAATATACTCGGCTTCGGCGGTGGATAATGATATGGATGATTTTTTTTTGCTGAGCCACGATACCAAACAGTCTCCTAGGAAGAATGCATTTCCACTAGTACTTTTCCGATCATCTATACGTCCAGCCCAATCAGCGTCGGTGTATGCAGTTATAGTCAGTATTGAGTTCTTTGGTTACCAAAGACCGAAATCAAAAGTTCCATTTAGATATGTGAGAATTATTTTTACAGCTAATAAATGGGATTGTTTGGGAGCAGGTTGAAATCTTCCCACCATTCCTACTACTTGCATTATGTTTGGTCATGTAGTTGTTAAGTATAGAAGGGCTCCAATCATTGACCTATAACGAGTTGCATCTACTAGAGGGGAATCATCATCTTTGCTCAATTTGCAGGTTGTGGTCATAGGTGTGCTCACGGGTGCACAGTCCTCCATTCCATATTTTTTGATCATGTCTTTTGGATATTTGGCTTGAGATATACACAATCCTGCTCTGGTTTGAGATACTTGAATTCAAAGGAAGTGGGACAACTCTCCTATCATTTGCATCTCAAACTCTTTTGCCATGCTTTGAGAAAATTCATGGCTCATTTCATCATTATTACTAGCAAAAATCAGATCATCGACATAAACAAGAGCAACTAGTAACTTCCCTTGATCTGTCTTTATGTATAGATCACTTCCAGCCGCTCCATTTTTGAAACCTTGCTGTTGTAGATAGTTATCCAGTTTTGCATACCAAGCTCTAGGAGCTTGTTTCAACCCATATAAAGCCTTTTTCAATTTACAGACTAAGTCCTTTCCTGCTGTTAGATCAAAACCTTTTGGCTGCTCCATGAAGACTTCCTCCTTGAGTTCCCCATTTAGAAATGTTGATTTCATGTCCATTTGATAGATTTTGAATCCTTTTGAGCAAGAAAATTCCAAGAACATCCTGATACTTCCATACGGGCCACTGGTGCAAATGTCTCTTCAAAGTCAACTCCAATTTGTGAATAGCCTTTGCAGACAATTCTTGCCTTGTTTCTGATAACCTGTCCTTCCTCATTCATTTTATTTTTGAACACCCATTTGGTTCCTTTTATGTTTTTTTCCTTTGGACGAGGTACCGGCTCCCAAGTCTTGTTCTTCTCAATTTGGGACATTTCTTCTTCCATGGCTTTTACCCAATGAGGATCCTTACTTGCTTCTGCAAATGTTTATGGTTCTGTCATAGATAGGAGGGCAATGACTTTTCTCTTGGGTGTGATTGATGTCCTTCTTCGGGTCTACACACCTTCATCTTTATCTCCAATGATCTACTCTTCTGGATGATGTCTTTGGACATACTTCATCTTTGAAGGGGTATTAGGTGGTTCTCTTTCCTCTTCTTCTTCTTCTTCTTCCTCATTTATTTCTTCTTCTTTAGGTTCTTCTTCTTCAATGAGAAAGTCATCTTCATGTTCTTCAATTTCCCTTTCTCGAAGATCTTCATCAACCTTTACATCAATGCTTTCCACTGTTTTCTTCAGTCGATAATTTTAACACTTGTAAGCCTTGCTCCATGTAGAGTATGCAAGAAATATCCCTTCATCAACCCAAGAATAAAACTTTTTGGGTGAGCCATCATTTATTTTTATGAAGCACTTGCTTCCAAATATCTTGAAGTACTTCACCGAAGCAGGTCTTCCTTTCCATAGTTAATAAGGGGTTTTTTCACAATTTGGTCTTAATTGAGTTCGATTCAGTGTATAGACAGTTGTAGCATGGAGGGCTTGTGAGTGAGTGTGCTTCAAGGAGGACAAGTCCTCTTCTATTTATATGGTTTTTAAGGGTGGACATGGCTCTTTCTTTAGGCCAACTTGACAACTTCTAGGCCAACTTGGTCTTCGAGGGTATTTTGACAATTTAAATGAAAAAACAATTTTCTTTGCAAGTTACAATGTGCCTATTTGGGACTTCAATTTATGAGATTAACAATTTTGAATTCTTGACTTAGGAAAATCCCTAGAAGAAATCATTGGGTGTTTCACACATAAAATAAAAGACCTTTAGTATGATACACATGCTCCAAAATAATAATAATTTTCGCTCATTTCATAATTTACAATAATAATAAAATACATTTTATACTTATAAAGACCAAACCTAGTTACACATTTTTCAACAACAAATCGGTACCAACTATCTCACATTTTTAGATTACTTCACACATTCCCCTCTTAATCAAAGATTCAACATCTCCAAAAATATTAAGCTGGCATATGAGAGTACTTTCCACCCTCGTACCTATTCAAATGGTCCATTTCACAACTTCATCCTACATCCTCCCTATGCATGAAAGATATTATTCCATTCGCTACCACACTATAAAATTATGCTTGAATAGCAAGGCTTATGACAAACATGGGGAATCAAACCTTCCTATTGCTAGGATTTACAACTCGGACCAAACAAAATCTAAGGTATCAAGTGCAACGGATCATGCACCCCTTGCAATAGAACAACATTTAAATTCAAGTACAAGAAGTATTTGAATGTTGTACAACAACATTAGCCACATCACATGCCCAAAACATGATCCAATAGAAAAACAATGATTGGTTATCAAGGTTATTATCTTATGTCAATATTGTTTGCTAAAGCTAATCGACTTACTTCCATACTAACTCCATAGAATAATACAACTTTATATATAACTCCTATGGTATAGTTCTTACTCAAAACATTTCCAATGAATTTCATTTCTCCAATTCCAAAATAGAACAATATATAACAAAAATCCCTTTTTTTCCAAACCCTACAATACCATGTTCAGAAAAATTCATAGAAAAAGGTGAAGGATAAAGCTAATATTGGAATAAAACCTTGTACTAATCCAAGCAATGTTAATTTAAAGATATTTTGTTCTTCCTTTAAACCCTTGTGTCTATGACTAACATTGATATCCCCTTTCGTAAACAACCCTTCCTTTCATTTTCCCCTAGAATCTTTGATAGGTGACTAAATTTACAACATAGAAAATAGTGGCAAGTCTACAAACCCTCACTCCACGATGCATATGATCTTGTATTCTCCACTTCATATAAAATCCCCTAGTGTTTCATGGATTAATTTCCCTTGCTCTATGGATTTGAAGCCTCACACTAACAAGCACATTGTTTATTTTCAGCTAGGGCTTGTAGAAATAATGAACATAGGCCTAAATGATAACTTATAGCAACACAACTTATAGTAATGATCTAAGAGTCAACGTTCAATCTTTTTGACTTCTAACTAATACATATCATAATCTCACAAATTTATTTCAAGCTGATATTTCTGTAATACATTTGCAAACATCTCCAAATATTTACACTTCCAATCTCTACATTGGATTTTAGCCAAATGGGAAACTCTAACAATCTCATAAATGACTAAATTTTGGCTTCGAGAGTACAAATGACTCCACACTTTTTTCTCTTACCCTTTCCCTTGTTTCTCATTTTACATTTCTAGAAACATGGTTGTCTATTACCCTAGAATGACACTGAGTGCTCAATTTCTGAAACGAAATGATCTCATTCTCAACAATGGTGGAACCTTTTAGAGGATAAAATATCCTTCAATATTTGAATTAAGAATTTCATCTTTGTAAAAAAAATTGCTTATGTTTGTTAGTCAACCACATTCATATTAGATCTTTGTAAGTTTCTGAGGGGCCGATTATTCCATGTTAGTATGCTTTGAGCACTTATTCCTTGAGATAATTGATGATGCACGGTTATCTTTGAGAATAGATTTGTAACCATCCATATTGAAGATTGACATATAAATAAGTATCGATAATTGTCATATTTGTTACAATTGTTTTTCTATATATGATGACCATTTAACTCAAATTTTGTTTCTTCCCTTATTTTAGCTAAGAAATAAGGGCAGTTAAGAATTTGTTTTGGTGAGTTTTACAAACCAAATTTTGGATTTTGGCTCTCTACAATGGGCGAGGCCTCCAACGATGGGCTTAGAATTTTGGATCCCAATAACCAAATTTATATTGGATAAAATACATAAAAATGTATATCCTCTAAGAAAATGTTGAATTTTATAGCTATGGTTAGTATTCATAATCATTATTATCATTTATGTACTCATATAAATATATTTCTATGTAAAGCATGTTCTTCATACTGTAATTTTTTTTTATTATTTATGAATTTGTCAAAATAAAAATTAGAAGGTGTGTTCTTCATGACCTTCTCAAAAGGAAAATTTGAATTTTAAAATTTGATTTATGGATCCACAAGAAGACCAAGTCAGCCCTCCTCCCTGTCAATTCAACTCAGCCGTAAAGAGGAACCTATTCCACCCCTAAAGAAACTATATATATAAGGTCACTTGATCTCCCTCATGGTGTAATTCACATCTCACCATATCAATCATGTTCTTCTCCCTTAAAATGAAGAATTCAAGAAGATGAAGGCCGAACATAGAAGAATATTTTTCCACTCCCATGTGTGACCAAACTTGGGATGAATTTTCTATGATGCATTTCTATGGAGAAGTCAAAAAATTTAAGTGGAAGAAAGAGACTTCAACTAAGCCTTTGAACAAGCTTTCCAACTATTGTTTTGGATATTTTACCTCGCCTCTTGGTGGAGTATTGGTCTAGTTATCTTGATGATTAGTTTTTCTATGACTTTTATGTCTCTCGTTTTGACTTGATTATATAAGGAAAGGTTTTTGGGTTTCCCCCCATGTGGGTTTTCAAATGGTAAACTCTTGTTTGGTTGTCTCTTTCTGATCCTTATGGAGTTTTTGTTTTGTTGTTGAGCTCCTCTGTGTAATTGATTTATGATAGAAAATATCACAAGAGAAAGATTAATAAATATCATAAGATGTAATAATTAGCTTAGAGGATGCCTTAGAATTTAAACAAAAAACACATTTAGTTTATCCTTTTCGTTTACCATTTCCATGCATGTATTTTTTTTTTGTTCTACACCATAAAATAATGAATTAAGCATATTACAGGCACAAATTAAATAACAACATAAGCTTAGTTCTCACTTCTTAGCCCTATGGAAGCTCTGTAAGTTCCCTAGCCTTTTGTGTTGAAACACAAAAATTGCATCTTGTAGTGTGTGTCAACCACCTAGTGTTTGACACCTTCCTAAATCTCCACAAATTGTAACAACGCCTTAGCACAAAAACTCTTACAAAATGCCAAATCATTTCCCTATCCCCCTAACTCCAAAATCCAATATCCAAAGTTGAAATCCCTCCACCATTCTGTGCCTCCTATTCATCTATCCTTTACCAATCTCTAAAGTATTCTCCCCCATTAATGGCTTACCTACCAAGTTATAAAAACCTCCACAACTAAAACATTTGTCACCTTAAAGGTCCACTTAACCCTATTGATGCTAGGGTCTAGGGTGCCCCCCTTATAGGATAAGACAAGACAACAACTCCTAAATAATAATAATTAATACACATTAAAATAGCCAAGAAATCTCAATGATCTAGTCGAAATCAATAAGTTATGTGAGGCCCAATTTAATTTAATATTAAATTAATGATAAGGTTACTCTTAAAAGTATAAAACATCAATTTATCATTAATAAATCTTAAAGACTATTCATAAAACTACATAGGTTAATCATTAATAAAGCTTAAAGAATAAATATTAACTTAATATAAACTCTATTTACGATTAGGTTCGAATCATATACCATAGAAATAGTTGCGTATTTATGAAATGTGTGGGTATGTAGCTAGTAGTATGGACATGCATCATACCTGTACTATTAACATTAATAAGAAATTAACATATCAATCAATATTTCAAAAGCTAGGCTAATATCTAAGCATCACATATAAGATCAAGGAGTGGGCATTACAATCATTTTCATCATCATCCTCCCCGTCATTCTCATCATTATTTTCGTCGTTGTGGTCGTCATCATCACGTCCACCATCGTCATCATCTCCTTTGTCATGTTCATTGTCATCATCATCATCATTGTCATCATTCCTCCTCCTCATCATCATTATCATTTTTGTCATCATCTTGCCCCTCCTCGTCATTATTTTCATTGCCATCATCATCATCATTAGTAGCAACATCATCATTTTCATCATTGTTTTCATTGTCATAATCGTCACCACCACACCACCACCATTGTTTTTGTTTCCTCCAATGCTACCCCCACCACCTCTCTCACCCTTGAATATTAAAGTTGAAACATCAATATCACTAAATTAAAAACATAATATATATTTTCAAATCATCTTAGTTCATTTTGAAAAATTAATATCACTTAATAAAAAAGCTTTCATAAAATTAAAAAAATATTCATTAATTTATTTTGTTGGCATTTTTCCTCATAATGTTTTCCAACATTATAAAGGTTTTTTTATAGGTACAATTTAGCTATTGAATATTTTGATTTTGATGACAATGATAGAATTTTTAATGACATCTAAATTGTTTGTTATTTAAAATGTATTTTTAAATGCATAAATAGATTGGTTAAATGCCCTTGAAACATTTATAATATACATATCATATTACTCAAACTAATAATTACAATTATATAAATTACACAACTCAAATTTACTCAACAATCTTGAAAATTACCTAAACCTTAAAAAATAAATTAAATTAATCCTTATATATGGTTTATATTGGATTCACATATTACTCAAAAATCTTGAAAAATTATAAACAAAATTTGCTCAAAAAGCTTGAAAATTTACCTAAACTTCAAAAAATAAATTAAATTAATCCTTATATATATGGTTTGTATTGGATTCATATATTAATTTCGATTAATATTGATTTACCACCTTCATCACCATGACTTAAATCAAATTCACCGAAACCTTTGTAATAAAATTTTAACCCACTACATTTAACTTCGCCATCATCAACACTACACATTTCAATTTGTACTTGGTCCACTTATTATGCCTAAACCCATAATAACAATACAGTGCTCCTTAATGGAGCCAATAATGGTTGGTATCATGAGAGGTCCATTATCGCTAAGTTATCCAAACCGTTGAATCATAACCGTTGAATTCAAACGCCCATATTGCGGCCTTCAAACTTCACATTCTCCACATTTATTCGATTTCTCGATCGCTGCGCAGTTCAGTTTTGTTAGTGCTCGCTTGGAGTTTAATGTCCAAAGCTACGGATGTCCAAAAAGGTTGGGATTTTTTTTGTTTTCTAGAAATTTACAAAGCTTTGCTTGTTGCACCAAGTTAATGCAATTTAGAATTTTTTGGTTTAACCTATTTTGTATGCTAACAACTTTCATGCTCCGTACGTGTACAGGTTGCAGTCTGAGCTTATGCAACTAATGGTACTTTTCCTACTCTTTTTACATATCCTTCTGTCTGATATTATGACCTACTCAGTGTTATTATATCATGTTTGCCATACTCACTATTCTTATATTATGTTTTAACATAGTGTATATATTTTTTGTTTGCTGTTTGCGATATTCACTTTTTATGTAGAGTATATATTTTTTGTTTTTCTTGGATCTACTAATTTCACAGAAGGAATGTATTAACAATATATTCTATTCAAAATTGTTTTAAGTTTATGGATTATATAGAATGCATAATGATTTCATAATTAAATTGCAATTTTGTTGTTTTTCTATTCCATTTTGCTATATTTTAGTGATTTTATTTTATTACCCAGAACATAATTTTTATTTTCTAATTTTTATCAATCTTCAGATGAGTGGTACATCTGGAATTTCAGCTTTTCCAGAGGCAGAAGACATTTTCTCTTGGGTTGGCACCATAAATGGAGGAAAAGACACTGTTTATGAGGGTCTGAGATATAAGGTTTCTTTGACTTTTCCAAAGGATTATCCCTTCAAGCCTCCTGTAGTGATATTTGAGACACCTTTCTTCCATCCTAATGTTGACAAGCTTGGAAACATATGCTTGGACATTCTTAAGGTATGTTTTATTTGTTTATTGTCTTTTCCCTTACCTTCTAGGTTTTAGAAAGTTCCCTACAACTTTCAAGCCTAATTATGCTATGATAAGTAATATGCCACATTTTATACATTAATTTAAGTAATATGTCACTTTTTATACATTAATTTGTAATGAGAATTGGTTATAGGAAAAATGGTCCTCAGAATATGATGATGTTAGTACTATCCTCCTACATCATGTTAGTACTATCCTCCTACTTATTCAAAGCCTTTTGAGAGGTAAACATGAGCTTAATCTGGATCAACTTTGTAATTTTATATTCCTCTAGTTTTGTTTTCCATACTCATTCAACTAGTTTATATTGTGCAGAACCAAATAATAAATCTTCACTTAATACCTTTGCAACCTCCATATGGAGCAATCAAGAAGGTAATCCTTGTGACTCTTATTAAAATAAATTACAATTCCTAATTGTATGGAGTGATGATTGAATTAATTTGGCTTTTAATAATAGTCTAGAAGTCTTAGTGTTAAGGCATTGACTAATTATGGTTGACAATGTGTAGACTTCAAAAAAAGCAGTGATGAAAAAAGCAGTGTTGAAGCAGTACAAGGATGAGGGTGGAGCAACTAGTGAATAGTTTTAGTTCATGTAGTTTACAAGATTCAAAGATTATTTTCCTTCCCTGAAATCAAAATAAAATGTCTTAGAGGGTGGTTTAAAATTTCTGTAGTGTATTGTAATAGAAGTAGTGGAGTTTACACAATTGTATTGTTTTTATTGTAAAATATTGTTTATTAAAATTGAATTTAGGTAGAAAGTATACTTATTGTTGCTCTTAATCAATGGGGAATGTTTCTTGTAAATGTATATATATCCATTTTGTCCTATCGAATTTTCTTAGTTATAAACTAATCATGATATGAATTATGGTGGTTTTTTATATAAATGCATAAGATTAGTTAGGAATTATATGATGAATCCTGGTGCATTTTTTGGACAAATGTTTATAGACTATTGGTAAACTTGTATTCATACTTGTAATTCATGAACATATTGTCTCATGATTTATGTGGTTGTTTTGAGTGCTGGTAGATGTTTATAATAAATGTATATCATTTCCATTTCTGAGTCTTTGAGGAGAATGGAAATTTGCCCTGTAGATGTTTATAATAAATGTATATCATTTTCATTTTCTTAATTTATTGAGTCTTTGACTACCTTGGAAATTGCTTGTCTAGAAGTTACTACATGCAAAATTATTTTACACATAAAAGTGATTACATAAACCTTCTTTGTTGGAGATGAAAGGTAATGTTTTTGTATGTTATAAAATATTATTTAGATATAAAATTTTAGAGTTACTATCAATATTTTACAAATTTGTTTTTCATTTAAAATATTTATTATAAAATTTATAATTTTAGAAATTTAAATAATGCAAAATATTTGATTTTCTCCATATTTATGTTATTTATATTTTTTTGGAATAAAATTCCATCTTAGATAGCATCACAATAATAAAATAATGTAAATAGAATATGGTGGAATTACTTATTTTAAAAAGTTATAATTGCTTAAGGCTTCTTATTTCAATCTAAGGTGGATACTGATGTGTTGCCTAGATTGATTCTCAAGGAATATAATCACTATATGGTTAGTGTTAATGTGTATCAACTACTATAGTGTATTAAAGAGTTTGTTAGGTTGCATTGACTTTTACTAAATTTAAAAAATTATATTTGTAATTTTGTTATATTGCATTGAATTTTAATCAATTTTAAAAATTAGATTCTCCTCAACCCCACCAATTTCCTAGGGATTTGATATTATTCAAATTGTAATAAGTTCCTCAATTTAGTCATTATTATTTATAACATTTTTAAAATATTATATTCATGTGATGTGGCCCCATCCTAATGTTGACAATATTGGAAACATATGCTTGGACATTATTAAGTTATGTATTGTTTGTTTCTTATCTTTTCCCTTACCTTCTAGTTATCTTTTCCTTTACCTTCTAGTTTTAAGATAGCTACCTCAACTTGCAAGCCTAAGTATGGTATGCTAGGTAATTTGTTACTTTGTATATTTTGATTTGTAATGAGAATTGATTACAGGAAAAATGGTCCTCTGCATATGATGTGTTCTTACTATCCTCCCCTCCTGTCTATTCAAAGCCTTTTGGGAGGTAAACAAAGAAACATATGCTTGGACATTCTTAAGGTATGTTTTGTTTGCTTCTTACCTTTTCCCTTAAGTTCTAGTACCTTCAACCCTAAGTATGGCATGCCACTTATGGTATACTAGGTAATCTATTACTTTTTATAAGTTGATTTGTAATGAGAATTGATTACTAGAAAAATGGTCCTCTACATAAGTTGTGTTTGTACTATCCCCCTGTCTATTCAAAGCCTTTTGGGAGGTAAACAAGAGCTTAGTCTGGATCAAATTTGTAATTTTATATTCCTCTCCTTTTATTTTCTAAACTCAACCAACTATTTACCAAATAATGAATCTCCTCTTCATACCTTTGTAGCATTGACATGGAGCAATCAACAAGGTAATGCTTGTGATACTCTTATTAAAATAAATTATAATTCCTAATTGTATGGCACGATGATTGAATTATTTTTGACAATGTAGACTTCAAAAAGGGTAGTGACTACATACCATTGACAATGTGTAGGCTTCAAGAAGGCAGTGATGAAACTTTACAATGATGACTGTTGAGCAACTCATAAATAATTTCAATTCATGCAGTTTTTAAGATATTCTTTGCCTTGGGTGAAATCAAATCAAATTCTCTTAGATGGTAGTGTACACTTTTGTAATGTATTTTAACTAATTAACAGAGTAGTGAGTTTTAGATAGTTATATTTTTTATTGTAAATATAGTGTTTATTAAAATGGAATTTAGGTAGAAAGTATACTTTTATTACTCCTAACCATTGGTGAAAGTTTCTTGTAAATGTATATATATCCATTTTATGCTAGCATGTTGACTGATTGGCCATTGTTAGCCATGAACATACCATCATATAAATGATGGTGGTTATTTTATATAAATTTATGGTGGTAGTTATTTTATATAAATTTATGATGGAGGTTATTTTATATAAATTTATAGGATTAGTTAGGAACTATATGATGATTAAT
>APFE030727789.1:0-18169 GCA_000404065.3 Pinus taeda | reverse complement strand
GAGGTGTACATACTCTAGCCCTCTCTAGATTTGAACCTATCATCTCTTACTAGGAAGCACATGTTCCTAACCATTATTCCCATTCACGCTATTCTTATACATGGAGCTTTATGACCACGATAAATCCATGGGAAACAAAATAAGTGTGTTGATTTCATAGTTATGAATTATATTAGTGCTTTTAATTAGAACAAGAGCATTGGTACACCTATTTATTTTGAGAGCATTGATGCACGATATTCTATCAAAATGATTATGGAACACTAGTGTGCCATTTATTTTTTTAATCATTATGGACCAGTAATGCTTTTCCTATAAAGAAATGCACTATTCTAGATCAATTATATGTATTATTGTGTTAATAACTACTATATTTACAATTATATATTTTTTAAAGTCAACCAACATTCATTTGAGAATTTTCTGTTGTTGTGTGTGGGAATCAAGAGAGAGGGAAAAGGAGATAGTAATGAGCCCAATTAAATATGTTATTCATTCTCCCCTAGTGATGTTGGCCTCCTAAAATATTATGAGAAGGATAGATCCTTGGAGGAGAAGAACAAATTCATGAGATAATTGTTGCAATGTTGGGATTATGTTCCAAAGGCATTTAAGGTGGAGATTTACAATTGATTTTCCACAATAGAGCATGATGCATGTTTCATTACTAACTTATCTCTAGTCGGGGAATTCATTATCCCAAATTTTGTAATGTTCCTAATCATGCTCCCATGGATACGGAACTGACACGTGTATTTAAGTATGTTAATTTTGCATCCATTGATGCAAGAGACTTTTGGGTGAGGGGGGTGAGCTAAACATTCACCGAATTTATCATTAAGGGTAAAAGATCCTAATATAAGCCTTACGTCATTTTCCATTTTCGTCAATTATGGACAAAACACAGGTTTCAAGATTCTCTATTACAATCATTACACCATTATTTAATACATTTTTTCATAGGTGAAGTTAGGTACCTTTTAGATGATTTTTATGCATTCCACCTAGCTTATTATTTTAAGGTGCAAATAATGTTATATTCCGATATGTATAGGAGTTATGTCATATATTTTGTGTGCTATTTCCATCCACTTAACTCACATACATTTGTGTCCATGGTTATCCATAAATAACTATGCATATCCATGCTTGGGGTATGCATATTGTGATATCATTATGTATACATGGGTTGGTGTGTGGTTGAAAACCTCTTATTTCCTTATGATGAGTCAACTATTGAGAGAGGTAACTACAAGAAAGAAAGTTTTAGTTACGATAATTTATTTTTACCATGTTTAACGTGCATGATATTTTTAATAATAATATGTGTAAATTGGCTAATTAATGTGGTTGATTACTTTACCAATGTTCCCTAAGTAAAGGATGTGCTATTTCTTGTCCCAAAAGATCGAGATAATAAGTTAGATGATATCTATGCCTAGAATGGAAGTGGTAAATATGTTATGGTCTCTATCAATCAATATTGAATTAGGGTAGCTACTTGATCAATTTTAGTTCAAGGCACTGCAACTATTGGTTAATTCTCATGGAGGTTATATGAGACATGTCAATAATTTTTGAGATATTGTTGGGTGCCTAGGAAATTGTGAGTTGCATAGGGTAGTAGAACATAAGATTGCGTGATTGTGAAGAAGATGTATACTTGTTTCCAAGTTATGGTGTTGAGTTTAGCATTACTACTAGAGTACAAATGATGCATTAATATATGATCATGTTGAGGGAAATTGTGATGCCTTTAGATAATACTTTGTTGAGGGCAGTGGTTAGGAAGTAGTTGGCACCAATATTGGTGTTACCAGTAGTAGTGCTCGTAGCACTAGCGGTATAACTAGAAATGTTTAGTGAACCATTTGATATGTCCATGCATCAAGGATACCTTCCATATAAAAACCATGCATTATTAACCCTAATAAAAATATTAACACTTTAGCATAAATGAGTGCATGAGACGCGTCCATTTTCTAATGTTTCACCAATAAAACATATAGTAAATGAATCCCACAATATATATCCCCCAATATGAACCCACGTGCTATGGTATTTCTCCCCCGGTGAAGCCCCTATAAGAATACCAATGCACAATATTCTAAATGACTATGGAACACTAGTTTGCCACTTCTTTTATAAATCATTATGGACCATTGGCACTTTACTTATAAAGAAATGCATTATTCTATAACAATTATAGTTATTATTGAAATACTAACTACAAGATTTAGAATTCTATTTTTATTAATGTTAACTAGTACTCATTTGAGAATTTCTTCTTATTGTGTGTATAGAAGCCAAGAGAGGGGGAAGGGAGAGATTCATGAGCCCAATTACATATGTTATGAATGATCTATTAGGTATGTGGGCCTTGTAAAATATTATGAGGCTATATCCATAAAGGTAAAGAACAATTTCATGAAATAATTGATGATATGCTGGGATAATTATGTTCCAAAGGCATAGAAAATGGAGATGGACAATTAGTTTGTTTGATGCAGGAGCATTAGAGCTTCCAAGCCATTAAGTTTTGGAAGAAAAAGCTCCAAAGGGTGTTTCAATAATGAAAAGGAATTCTAATTCCTTATTTGTAAGCAATAGTAGTTTCGTTAATTATTATAGAAAGTATGAATCATAGTTAAAAAAAATATATGGACAAGATTTTATTTTATTTTTATTTTTAATTTAATTTATTTTTATTTATTCAATTTTTTTTTTTCTTTTCAGTAAGGAAAAAAAAGTCTGCCTTGAAAATCATGAGTGATTTATGGAGTAGTTTTAAAATCTAAGAAAATCTATGATGTTTCTAAAAATTCTAACTATTGTAAGCCTACTAGCAAAGAAAAGAGAAGGTAGGTGTCAAGAAGAAGACTATGAACTAGAGAAAGATAGACCATGCCATCGCAAGAGTGTGTATAAGGGTTTGTGTTATGCATGTACGGTTTCATTATGAATGAAAAGGAAAATTCACCATATTTATGGGTGTAATTCTTTGTATTTCTATGTGGTTTTTGAATACAATTGAGTTGGTGAATGTTGGATTTATTGAGATTAACTAAATCTATGCATAATCCTTGATAGAAGCAAGTCCATCTATGTGAGTGGCTATAAGGAGAATAAACAAGATTGATAAGGCTTGTTTAGAGCAAAGCTAGGTAGAATTCCCATTAAGATCTAGGTTGAATTTGGGTAGAACCTATATAGGTTCCAAATTTTGTAGAGGTCTCCATGACTTAAAAGAATCTAATGATGGATTATGGATTTCAATGTGAGTATATCCAACTATTGACGGTGCTAGAAATCCGTCAACTAAGGGGTCTCCCCAATTAAATGTCCCAATCATACTTCACGTCGTTCGGTGTGGGATCCCATCTGGAAATAAGGCCCAACCGCTATATATTCTTATAGATTTCCATTGGCCAAAATGTTCAACACAAGAGACTAGTGCATAAGTACTTTCAGATGAACAAGTGAGTATGCCTTGTGAAATGTTCAATTGCAGACTGTATCAAGGTTCTTCTACCGAAAGGTAAAAAAAAATTGAGCCTTTAAAAGAAGAGTAATAATAGTAATCTAGTAAAGGCACATGAGCATATACATATGAATGAATCATTAGACAGATAGCGAAATAGTTCACATAGAAGACATCAAGCCTTCAAGAAGGATTGTTGCAGATTCAAGGGCTACCAAGGTCAAGATCTTGAAAACCCTAGATTGAAGAAATCTACACCAACAAGAATCTTTCAACCATCTTCAAGAAAGAAGGAAGACTAAAACATTCAAGAAGGATCGTGAATCGAGCTCTCTCTCATCAATCACTTAAGAAGCAAATCCTCTATCAACATCAAGATTAAGGAGGAAGCAAGCATCAATTTCTGAAGTAATTCTATGACTATATCTGATAATAACAAAATGTCTTCTTGCAAGGAAAGTAATAAATTGGTTGGGGCTGCAAATTACCTTGCATGGAAGAAAAGGACAGACTTAAATCTTATTGAAAATGAGGTCATGGATCACATCAGGGGGTCAATTACCCAACCTCCAAAGGAAGATACTCAAGCACATGCTAGATTCATGAAGGGAGAAGTGAGAGCCCAAAGGATTCTCATAGAATCTATAAATGACTCTCTAATCCCATATGTATCAAAGTTGGAGACTGCAAAAGCTATATATGACAAATTGGTAGAGTTGTTTTCTATAAGTACTGCAGGAGAAGTAATCTCATTAAGGCAAGAAATCTACAAACTAAAGATATCCAAGGAAGATGGAATAGCCTCATACTTCATAAGGATATCAGAAATTCGAGATCAACTATAAGAGCTAGGAGAAGTGATTTTTGATAGAGAGATGACCATAGTGGTACTGAATGCACTACCGGAAAAATGGGGTAACTTCACTTCAAGTTTATATGGGAAGAAAGGGACTACTCCATTTCGAGATTTATGGCCACTCTGTAAGGTTGAAGAAACTAGACTGAAGGCAAAGGTTGATGTTGGACCAAATGAGGAGAATCAAGCATATGCTGGTATGGCAAGAAGAAAAGGGAAATTTGGAAAGTTTGGTCCTCAAAATAACAGGAAGAACATGGCTAAGGTAAGATGTTATGGATGTCAGGAACTTGGGCACTATAGAAGAGATTGTCCTAAACATAATAAGGACAAGAGAGATAGGGAAGAAGCCCATATTACTGAGTAGGTGAAAGAACCTGAGACACAGAAGCTTAAGAAGGAAGAAGTAAAAGATCTCTACTATGACTAAGATGATCTTCTTCACTAGAAAGTACTTTTCACTTGTAATTTATAGATAGGAAGAAGTGTAAATAAGATAGGATGCATTAGATTAGAAAATAACATCATGATAGAAGTATTAGAAGTAAGATCTCTTGACATGCGAAGCAGAAAGAATCTTTGGAATAAAATTCTATTGATTACAAAGAATAAGAGCTCCTGGAAACCTCATTGAAGTCTCAAATGATAATTACGGAAAGAAGTAGAGGTCATCATCGACTGGGATCATCATAAAATAGTCAATAAGGCAACATCTGCTGGGTGAGGATATGAAAGATCCTTAGGTTTCTCTGATGGAATCCTTATCAAAGGATTCACCTATCTAGAAAGGAAGAAAATGTTTCATTAAGAATTCCAACTTGTGGGATTCAAGGGATAATGGTATGATAACATAACAATGAAGTAGGTCTAAAACCCTTTTGTTCAAATGAAGCTGCTACAGGAAGTCTAGATGACCCAAAAGAAAGACGAGGTATGTATGCTTACAAAGGTTATTATGAAGTCATGTCATATGTTACAGGTAATATGGATCAATATTTCCATCCTGGGAAACATGATCAAAGAAAATGAGGGTCTCCTCCTCTGGAAGTTGCAGAGAGGCATAGGTCACACTAGATGAAATCAACATAATATGTTCTCATATGAAGCATGAAGGAGCTAACTACATTTGAGGATCTTTGATGGGAAGCTCCTGGGAATGAAGTGTGTGAGGAAAAAGGAGGAAGTGATCATGAGATATGCAACAATGGCAAAAGGCATTCAACATTTGAGACCAGGAAGATTTGACTAGAATATCTCTCGAAAAGATATGAAGACTTTGATGGAAGTCAGAAAAAGATAGAGACCCCTGACAATGGATATTTTTCGTAGATGTGTCAACATGTATGCAGGATGCTAATACCTATAGGAAGATGTCATGATAAGAGACCATCACAAAGGCAATTTTGATTTATGTGTTGATTTCGTATTTTTGAACTAATATCTGGATAGGTTTATGTAGGACTGCCAAAGGGAAGATCTGTGGATGACTTCCAGGAAAATGATATAGAAGGATGTAATATCCTTCCAGAAAATATGGCATGAAGAAAGCTGCATGACATGAAGCAAATCCAGATGGAAAAACTGATGAATCACTTTCTGATGAAAGAAATGAGGACATGACTGACTCATGAACAAAAGTGGTGGATTGTCTGTGCACTATGAAAAAGTCCAAAAAGATGAAGACTCCATGACGAAGAATAAATTCATGACATAAAAGGGAGGAGCTCTTCACGCAACTGGTTGTTCCATGATCTCCACATGAGGAGCTACTGTAGGTCCCTAGTTAAGAGGGAGCCTGAAAAGAAGTTTCTTTCTTGGAAGAAACTTGGAAATTCCTAGGCTAAGAGGGAGCTTAGGTACATTCCTTTTGTATGAATGAGTACATTCCTTTATTGGAATATGTCCTCCCTATTTGAGAGGGAGAGATAGACACATCATTATGGTCTTCACCTGGGAAGACAGAATGGAGGAATGGGTAATTATTTGGCATCTGATGCTCTTTGAGGATGATATAGGGCATTCAATGGAAGAGTATTCATAGAGGACCGATATTCTTTGAGGACTGGGGAGTCCAAGATAAGAATAATCCTCATGGAACACACCCTGAGTACCCTGGTAGGGGATGCTTCAAGAAAGACAATGATGAGAGTGTCTATAAATCATTGGTCTCGCCAGCATTGAGCTCAGATCTTGTGAAGAGATGGCACTGTTAGTCAAGGCCTTGCTATGTGACAATGTTGGTTGATATGATGCTATACAAATGAGTTACCAATCTGAATTCTTTTCTTATGAGAAATTCTTTAGATTGAGAATGTCCAAGTACCATTATGAATACCTCCCTAGTTAAGAGGGAGTGTTGAAAAGTGTAACTAGGTTCGGTCTTCATAATGAAATGTAATTATGATTTTATGTAATGAGATGTAAATAAGAAAAATAAAATTATTGTATCGCTTGCTTCATGGGTTTCATGAGCAAGAGATTTTGTTTTTGAGTCAAGACTCCCATTGAGAGTCTTGAGGAATTATTTTTCATCTAGTCATAAAATGATAGAGTCATGGTCATGTAATGAAGTCATGTTACACATTCTAAAAGGTCAAACTTGTATATGTAAAGTATCCTCCAAGACCTTGTCACTTATATTCTTCAAGTTGTCCTACAATGATGGAAAAACTTGCTAGAAGAAGTTGGCCTACCTACTTGAGATCATGTCAGCCTAAGGGACGTGAGATGAGGTGTATAAGTAGCCACACTCGGCCTCACTTAGATAAAAACAAGTCGACAAGCATTCGATCAAGAAGAAGTGAAAAGAAGAGCCTAGCAATAGAAGTGCGAAGAAGATATAGCGAAGTAAGGTTTCTTCTAGGGATAGTGAAGAAAGGATTCTTCTAGGTATAGCGAAGGAGAGATTTTTCTAGGTATAGTGAAGGAAGGTTTCTTTTGGGGTCATCGAAGAAAGTATTCTTCTGGGGTAGTCGTTTTGGGTAAAAAAGAAGGACCAAAGGCATCAAGAGAAGATCATAGGAGAACTTATTGCTGCATAGAAGGAGGCCGAAGAGAAGCAGTATAGAAACTAGGGTTTATGATCTAGAGATCGAGATTCTCAAGAGATAGTTGAGAAGAGCAGTGTGAAGTCGAGAGATCGAGATTCTCTAGAGGAAGTCGAGAAAAATCAGTGTGAAGGATAGAGATCGAGTTTCTCTGGAAGCCGAGGAGAGCTGTTCGAGATTTAGAAGGAAGTCGAGGCAGAGCATCAAGGTTAGTGACAAGGTTCTTGGGAGGATACTAGAGTCAAGGGTCTTTTTCATGGTCTTGGTACTCATCAATTGAAGATCTAGAAGAAGAATTTTGATCGAGTTTTCCTTGCAAGAGGTGAGAGGTTTTGGCCTTGGTTGAAAAGCCTACATACTGTGTCACTTGTCTCTTATTGTGCATATTGGTAATTGTCTTGATGAAAAGAACACAATAATAACATAACGAAGAAAAGACTATAAGCTAAGAAATAAAAGTATATCACAAGCAATTATCAAGCAGAGAAATCATTTTACTCTTCATGCCCTAGATTTATCAACAGAATCTACAACCCACCCATAACCAAGTTTTCCTCCTCATCTCTACTAGTTTCTGCATAGATGGCCCAATCTACAGTTTCACAACTCCACTTTACTTAACCATTAAGTTGCTAGAAATGGCGGGCTAACCTCCCTGAAATGTCGTTCGAGATTTTGGATTCGGAAACCTGTACGAAACGCATAAAAAAGGGCATAAAAAATTATTGGAGGCGTTTCAGAATTTCGGAAATTGAAGGTTGGAATCTGAAAATGTTTTTAGGGCGTTTTTTGTAAAAAAACACCCATTTTTGATTATTTGTAATACGTTTTAGATTTGACAAAAACGAATTTGGCCAAAACAAGAATGTATTGGAAAGGGGATCCACCGTTCATAAAAATGTTTCACGATGAATGGTCGTTGGGAACAAATTTCATGATTTTCATTGTGTTTTAACTTTTTTTATGGGCCGGTTTTCAACCTTTACCTATACCATTTGCGACGTTTTTCATTTGGAATTTTGGAACCATCATTTTCATTTTCCTTTGACCATGGAGCAACCGTTTGTGTTTTCCTTCGACTGTGGAGCGACCATTTGCCTTTGCAGTGAGCGACTGTGTGAGGTAAGTTAGTGTGTAGCGGCCATTTGCCTTTGCTGTGAGTGACTGTGTCGAGTGACCATTTGTCTTTGCCGCGAGTGACCATTTGCCTTTGTTTTGAGACGTGATCACTGTGAGCGAGTGTGGAGCGGAGCAGACTGTGAGCAAGTGTGGAGAGGAGCATACTGTGAGCGAGTGTGCACTGTGGAGGTGGAGCCCTCAACCCTCAACTCGCAAGCGAGTAGTCACTAGTGTGAACTGCACTATGGACTTTGGAGTCTGGAGCCCTTAGCCCGCCAACCGACTGTGTCACTCAGTGACTGTGGGAGCTCGAGCCATAATGGAAGCGTCAAGGCTCATTTTGATTCAAGGCAGTGCGTAATAATCATAATGTCATTTCCTTTAAATCAGTGCAAGTAAAGTTTTTGAAACATTTTCCTAAAATTCATGGAAAATGGCTAAGTGAGAGCCATTGTAGTAAAAGCGAAATTCTTTAACTAGCTTTCGCTACCTTAAGCACAAAGAAATGAAAGTAATAGCCACTATTTACGTAAGCTTACTATAGGGAACGTGAATCAATCCCTACATAGAATGAGAAAATGCACCAGGAGTAATCGTGGTAACCTCCGCTACATATTTAAGCACAAAGACATACATGTAGACATCTCAAGCAAATATTTGATTTGCAACAAAGACACCTATCTGTTGGACAAAACACAAAGACAATTTACGATATTGCCAAGTACCTCTGCCTCTGGTGATAATTATCTGTCCCATTTTCAGTTTTGTTCAATCCTCGTGAATTACAATGTAGAGTTGTTAACAGGGTTAATATGTGATCAAATGTATATGTAAATAGTAGGATGGCCTAGTTCTCGTAGGCCTATGTGAGCAACAGTTGAGAAATTGAGAATGTGGTTTGTATCACTGTGCGACAGTGCATACACTGTATACATATAAAGCCATTATAAGTTACAGGCTTTCATTTTTTTATGCCTTTGAGGTTTTGTGTTTGAGCAATAAGTTATAACCAATACTAGTGAGCTATACAATATTACAATTGGAAAATCGTCTGTGAGAACAAAAGCAAAAGTACATGCTGGACATATTCAAATTTCAACTGTCAACGTATAGAGTTCAGATTAATTGTTTCTTCTTCAACAGATAGAGTTCAAAATCCATATTAGTTTAGCTAATGTTGGTCCCTAATGTTTTCAATGAAGCTGAAGGAAATAATGCAACAAAACTACTTTTTTTAGTTCTCAATGGCATCAAAATTACTAATAACCAGTAACATAACGAGTAATACAGTAAAAAAACCTGTCTAACAGTGAACACTACTCATGTGGCTCAAATATTTAATTTATAAAACAAAGTTTTGATTTAACAATTAAGATCTTATAATATATGTCAATTTTATTTTGCAGTTTCATTTACATCATCATCATCAATCATGGCAACTTCAAGTTCAACCATTTGTGAGGCAGAGGAAGTGGAACATGAAATTGAATCTACCCCTAAAGTCGATCCAAAGTCACCACTTTGGAAATATGTAACCACTGTTGGGAAGATCCAAGGAGGGGGATCGCTGGCATGAGTTTGCAGTGAGTGTAAAAATGAGTATAATGGATCATACACACAGGTTAAAGCACATTTACTTGGGTTAAAAGGCAATGGGGTTCGAATATGCAGTGGCCCACCTAAAGAGAATGGGAGAGATGGAAATGGTTTAAGCAAGGAAAAACTTGCAAAATATCAGAAAGAACAAGACGAGGGAGATGCTAAAGAAAATGAGGAAAATCCTGCTTCTCAATCAAAAATACCAACAAGGTTGGGAGCATCTTCATCAAAGTCTCCACTTCATTCTCATGGAATTGTTGGTTTAAAGCAGTTTAATTTGGACCGCTTGAAAGGAGTTCTAATAATGATGCTCGAGAGACGACAATTGTAGCTATAGGTCAATGTATTTATGAAAATGGCCTTCCTTTTAACTTTGTGTGATCTCCTTGTTGGGTAAAGATGATAAAAGCAGTGAATGAAGCCCCAAAAGGGTTCAAGATCCCTACATATTAGAAGGTCTGCACCATAATGTTGGGTGCTGAAAAGTTAGATTTGGAGGCTAAATTAAGCCCCATTCGTAATTCATGGCGCATTTCAAAGGTGTCCATCATTTTTGATGGATAGAAAGATCAAAGGAATAGGGCTTTGATCAATGTGAATGCTCAGAGCCCAAAGGGGCCAATGTTTTTGAAGGCAGTGCATTGTATGTGGCAAATGAAAGATTCTCAATTCATTGCTGACATTTTGATTGAAGCAATTGAATTGGTGGGGCCAAAAAATGTTGTCTAGGTAATAACTCACAATGCAACGGTGTGTAGAGCAACAAGCCTAATTATTGAAGGCAAATCTAAACACATCTTTTGGACTCCTTGTGCTGTACCTTCATTGAACCTCATGTTGAGAAAGATGGGGAAGAAAATTGAGTGGATTCGAGTTATTTTTGAGGAGGCAAAAGGAATTCAAACATTCATCACAAACCAGCACATGTCCCAAGGCATCTATATGGAATTTGCGAAGTTGGAGCTCCTTAAGGTACCCAAACTTTAAAGTTTATTTCATAAATTCTAATTTCTATGACTCTAAATTCAAATATGTAAATTGGATTCTGAATGTCATGATTCGTGAATCATAATAGTTATTTAATCAAATTATGATTTTTAATTTATTGAAACATTGACAATTTGACACCTGCAGGTTGCCGAGATTCAATTTTCTTCTCACATCATAGTCTTAACAAGGCTTATGCAAGTGGAAGATGCATTACAATCAATAGTATGCATTTCTCTTTGGAATAAATGGAGGCAATCCCAATCTGATAGAGCACAAGCAGTGAAAAAACTGGTTGTTGATGATAAATGGTGGGATAAGGTGGAGTACCTCTTGGCATTTACTAAGCCAATTGTGGATTTGCTGTGTTTGACACAAATGTATCTAATTTAGGAGAGGTGTATGAGGACAATGATTATATGATAGAAAATATAAGGGTGGCTATAAATGCCATCGAGAATGATCCAGATGAATTCTTTTACAGAGAAGTAAAAGATATATTGACCAAAAGTTGGAACAAGATGACCACCCCGTTGCACCTTTTGGCCTATGCAGTGAATCCAAAATATTATGCTGTAGAGTTGCTAAGTGATCCAGAAAGAACCTTACCAAGCAAAGATCCAGAAGTCTCACAAGGATTTAAAAAGGTTTTTAGAAAGCATTTTGTAGATCTTGAAATTGGGCTTCAGATCCGTGCAGAGTTTTTGCTCATTTTGTGGGATCAGAGGGTTGAGGTTCTGATATTGATTGTATGCGGGACAAGAGGGCAATGAGTCCAATTGAATGGTGGAACTACTGTGGTGGGGAACTTCCACATATCGAAAAATTGGCCATGAGGATCTTTTAACATGTTGCTAGTTCTTCTTTAGTAGAAAAGAACTTAAGTATAGATGGCTTCATCCATTCGATAAAGTGAAACAGATTGAGCTCTAAGAAGGCCGAGGAATTAGTGCATGTTCATTCAAACCTTTGCCTTCTCACACGAGAGACGAATACAAATTTAGGGCTGCCAAATTATAGGATGTGGAACTAGAGTTTCTTGACTTGGATATGACGTTGAATGTGAGGTCTCATATGACTTTGTTTGATGCGGAGTGACCAACATGTGGATTTTCAAGTGGACATGGCAGTGGTATTCCCACTTCTGGAGAGGATGTGAAACTTCCTAGCGACGGGGATGAAGACATATTTGATGATATGTAAATGTAATTTATGATGGTGTTTTAACTTCTAAAATTTTGAACAACCATATGAATTATGAATAAGATTAGTAGATTTTCGGTCATAGTTCATTTTGTACTTTGTACTATGTAGTATGCATTATTATTAATTTTGGTGATGATATTGTAACTTGTCATGTTGATGATTGAAATTTGAAACAAAACCCTGATGATATGTTGAATCATGAATGTTATAATAATCGTTAATGATGATGACAATGTTTATGCTGAATTGATGATGACGATAGATGATAATTGATTATGTATTTTTAGATGTAATCTAGAGTTGAAAAGATGAATGGTAATATGAAATTCTTATTTTTTTATATATATGTGTGTGTGTGCGGTTTCCTGCCGTATCGTATCCATATTGTTTGAAAATTTGTCTTATCCGTATCTGTTCCCATCTCTGTTTCAGTGCGACTTAGCTTAACCAACTTGTCGAGACCAATGTGACCTATGGGAATAGTATTATACAACCTACCTATGGTAATTGAACATACCTTAGAGCACAAACATCAATATTGAACTCAATTTTCAATCCAAAATATACAAATTCTTCTTAAAGGAAGAAGCGTTAAGATTTAAGTGCACCAGCAGCTGTGTATAGACTATCTAGTATCAAGTAACAATCTTTCAACTGCATGAGAAATTAATACAATATAGTTTGAAACTGGGTGATGAAATTAATATAGGAATCTCAAGCCGAATCACTTAAATGTAGATTACACTTAAGAACCCAGAAAATAATTTTGGATGCTGTCAGATGTGACAACAAAGCTAGTGGTGGATATAGAGAATCGAATTGGTTGTTAGAGCATCAAAAGTCTTCCAAACCAACTGCTCTTAATTCTCCCATTAAACTTGCAGCAGACAGATTGGTCTCCACCTGCGTTTAGTTTGCCTAAAGTATGTACTGTTTTGTATTGGGATGTTCAAAGTTATTTAAGATATTATGTAAGAATTTTTTTTGACTGTTTGTGGCTGGCCCTTCCCATTACACAGAACAAGAAGTAGAAAACATAAGTAGTAATTGCAGAGTCAAGAAAGGATCCTGCCCAAGGATTCAAATCAGCCATCCAATAACTGAACATGGGACCTCATTCTTTGTTTACACTTTTCAGCGAGAATACTTCATGGGAAGGATGATAAATTTAAAGGTAATTAGGTGTGTGGACCAAAGAAACTGAGCTTTGTTTGATAGGGTTCAGTCTCAATGTAAATGAAGTCATACGCTTCCTGCATTAATTATATTTTCAATATAATAGTTTTAATAAACTTTATAAATTTGAATTCTCTTCTGGAATGATATATTATGACAGAAAGAGCTTTTCATAGACAATTGAGTGAGTTAAACCCTTGCTTAAGCTTGACTTCCAAATTAATTTTCTTGGTATATTTAAAGTCATTGTCACGAAAATGTGCATCCCCTGGACATCTTCAAATCATGTCAAATAAAAGACCGAACAAAGGCTTCAGATTCAGAGTCCAATTTTCTGAATGTACTCAGCTTTATTATTAATCAATGGTTTGAAAGGTCAGTTGCCTTGACTGTAGCCAAACAAAGGCTTCAAACTCAGAGTCCAATTTTCTGAATGTACTCAGCTTTATTATTAATCAATGGTTTGAAATGTCAGCTGCTTTGACTGTAGCCAAACAAAGGCTTCAGATTCAGAGTCCAATTTTCTGAATGTACTCAGCTTTATTATTAATCAATGGTTTGAAAGGTCAGCTGCTTTTGACTGTAGCCATGAGAATGTTTTGGCTCCCTGAAGTTGATATACTCATAAAATGCATTTTTACAAATGCGAACATCTGATATTATGACTGAGAAGTGACTCTTTTCAACTCGCGTGTATTTTCATCGCTAGTAATGAACATCTGATATTAGGACTGAGAAGTGACTCTTTTCAACTCGCATGTATTTTCATCGCTAGTAATGTCCAATTGAATGCGGAGGTCGGTCAGCAAACAATGATATTCCAAGCTTAAGGAACTTGGATTATGAGCGTAAAAGGCATTTAACACAGAACGATATGCCACTAACTCCATATCATGTGTTTTTATCATTTTCTCCATGGCTTCTGCCGAATCTCCACGCGTAAACCTTTTGACATTATCGCATTTTCCATTTTGAATGCCACTGAATGTTCCATCTCTTTCGTCATCACGAACACACGGTCTTTTGATTCATGTCGAAGGAGGGGCAGGACTCAGAGACAGGGCTTCAACATTCTTTAATCCATTGAATGTTCCATGTCTTCTGTCATCATGGACATACGGTCTTTTGACTCCTTTCATAGGACGGGCTTCAACATTCTTTAATCCATTTCCAAAAGACTTGGACCCTCTTGAATCTTTGACAACTCGCTCAGCATCAAGGAAATTTGAGCATTCTTGAGTTTTCTGTGGTACCCTCGTTCCTATCAAGCCACATGTTCTTCTTCTGGTTGCTCTTGGGATTGCATATCCTTAGGACATGATGCAACAGAAGATTGCTCATTATTTTCAGCCACGGGACAGTAGTTTCCATCATTGATGACATCACTTGAATGCTACACGACACAGGAAAGAATACATTAGCCATTGTATTATGGAGGGACTGAAGGTCCTCCTAAGTTCACTATGAAACATAATAATACAAGTTCTGAGAGAGAATTTAGTAAAAGTAAGAAAAACTTTTTAATGCGTTAAAATTTTGGAATTAATCATCCATCGCTCCTACACTGCACTGCACAAGTAGTTGAAGTGAATTACATTCACCTTACAAGGCAAGGATTAATGCTTATACACAGGGCAGGGATGTGAAAGTATGAACCCATCTCCAACGTAGTAAGCATAATCAACCATACTTGTATGCTTGATGCCCATTGTGTACACAGATGCAACTGAGTTTCAAATTTGTGAGAATGGACAATATCATTCTTATATTCTAACAGAATTTAACAGAATTCGACTGTAAAGAAAATGTATTACATAATTAAACTGGAAAAAATTATTGGAAACAAAAGCTCATTAATGGATAAATCAATGCCAAGTTCATGCAATAAATCAATGCCAAGTTTGATTAAGCGCACAATATCCTCATCATTTAAGCCCTAGTTCAACTTGAAACAAGAATATATTTCAAAGTTCAATGCCGAGTTTGATTAAACGCACAATATCCTCATCATTTTTTAAAGCCCTAGTTCAACTGAAACAAGAATCTCTTGAAACTTAAGGAGGACGTTAACCTATTTAACCTGGGAGGTACATAATAATCATGAAATCGTAGTTTGAACCCTAGTTTACAAAGAATTCTAATAATTCTGGATTACTCAAACACTTCTAATCATCCTCTTTCTATTGGAAACAATTAAAAGTGAACGGAAATATAAAAATCCATTAATTAACCGTAGAATTTGGCTATAAACAAATTACTGATTCTAATGCGAACAATCCATTAATTAACTGCAGAATTGGGCTATAAACAAATTATTGATTCTAATGAGAACTCTATATCGCATGAAGTTCATGACCGAAGAAATGATAATAGAATAATTGAAAAAAATGAAAGTATAATCGCAATAAAGGTGTCACCTTTGAGTTCAACATCGACCAACTTCCTTTGGACCATTGTAGAGGATGGCGTAGTTTGGAGAGAGGAAATTTGCTGTAGCAGCGGTTTTGAGGATTATGAATTAAGAAACACTCGGCAGCATGAAACACTTTAATGACGGAGCCCCACCACCATCAATGATCGTCGTAAACTTCAACAATATCCCCAACGGAGTAAGATCGTGTTTCTGACAAGAGGGGAGGAATGGGTCTGACTTGGGTATATGACACATCATTTTCTGTCAAGCGTTGCCCGTTGTCCATGAGGAATTGAAATTCTTATTGAAAATGTAATTTCAAGGCCGTACCAATGCCAAAACCACCGCAGAAAATGATAAACCGCAGTAACCTCATCGGACCACTTTTGGTTTGCAGATGGTTTCCGTACAAACGACTCCGATAAGATTTAGAGCTGACACATGGAGGAGGGGTGACATCATCCTATGACACTTATCAGAAGATAAAAGTCGGTCAAAAATGGTCATCCGATATCCGTCCGATCGCAAGGGAGGTTCTCCGCCGTTGATTGCTCCAAGGTGCATACGGGGCCTGCAACAAATAAATGCTCCGTGGAGTAAGATCATTGACCATATCCTATGTTAATGAAATGTCATAGTTTTTAGGTAATACATTTAATGTTTTTTTACGGCACGTAATATTTCTTTTATACGGAAGTATGGGCATAAAAAGGGTATGTAATTTTTATTAATTGCATATGAATCGTATGATATATTTTTTTTGTATGAGAGTTGACTTCAAGTTCAGTATTGCACATGGGGAGGAGAAGAACTGGGGTTCGCGGGAGCGAATAGAAAACAAAGGGAGAGCACTGCAGTGCGAACAAAAATTGAAACCAGAGCAAACTTGCGGTAGCAAATGATCATTTGAAATCCCTTTCACAGGTGCTTGCAGTTTGTTGAATCGATTGTTGAATCGAATGGGAATGGAAAAGTTTTTTTTATATGTAATGTTAAAGGCCAGAATTTTGAAATGTAATGAGAAATTTCACACGAGTGAATGTGAAAGGTTTTTATTTTATAGCAGTAAACTCATGTAAGAAAATTGTTTTCACAGCAGTAAATGTGTAAATGTAAAAGCCCATTTTTACAGCAGTAAATGTGAATGAAGATTTTACACAGCAGTGTAAAAATCATTTGTAATAGAGGCAGAGTAATTTAGTTTTTGGTGAATCCCTCACAGTAAGAGGAAGAAATATGTATCGGAGTTTTTATTAATGAATATAAAGGTTTTATTGGTGTGAAAATCTCTGTTCTCAGAAATTTTATTTGCTTCCCTGTGCAAAAGATCCTGAGGAGGAAAAACAGAGCATTGACTCTGTGTTAAGTTAATGTTTGTTTTTGGGATTTTGCCAGAAAAATCCCCAACAGTGGTAATCAAAGCAGGCTTAGGCTCTTTGAAGACAACAAAGAAGCTGAAGGGAGGAGTCTTTTGGTTGCAACAGTCAGTTATTTTTAAATACACAGTCAAGGATTTAAAAATATAGTTAAAGAGTGCTAGGATGGCCAGCACAAGCACTGGTATGGGTATGTTTAACACCCATCTCCCACAGTTCAATGGGAAGAACTATGACTATTGGGCTATAACTATGACAGCCCTGTTTGCCTGTGAAGATTTATGGGAATTAGTTCAAGATGGTTATGAAGAACCAGCAGATGAAAATGAGTTTAATAGATTAACTCCAGGAGAGAAGGATCTGCTGAAGAGCAATAGGAAGAAGGACTCTAAAGCCCTTGTATTTTTGTATCAAGCAGTAGACCAGAGTGTGTTTCCAAGGATAGCAGCAGCTAAGACATCCAAAGAAGCATGGCAAACTCTCAAGACAGCCTATCAAGGCATGGAGAAAGTGAAGACAGCTAAACTACAGTTGCTGAGGAGAGATTTTGAGAATCTGAACATGAAGGAGTCAGACAACATTGACTCATTCTTCACACATGTAATTGGTCTGATCGCACAGATGAGGACTCATGGAAAACCATTGAAGAAAGGAGGATTGTGGAGAAAATATTGAGGGTCTTACCCTCAAAGTTTGATGCTATTGTCACCACCATTGAAGAGACAAAGGATCTCTCAAACTTTTCAGTTGATGAGCTACATGCATCATTGATAACACATGAGCAGAGATTGAGTAGGAATGAAAACTCATCTCTAGAGCAAGCCTTCAAGACCCAGATGTCCTTTGGAAGAGGAAGAGGTCAAGGCAGAGGAAACAAGAGAGGAAGAGGCAGAAGCCAGAACAGAGGTG
>APFE030727776.1:47261-59862 GCA_000404065.3 Pinus taeda | reverse complement strand
CTCAGTTCTTTATACTTTTAAAATAAAATCGAAATTGATATTGTAGAGAGTCTCTGTACGATATATGTATACATCGATAGGCCACGTAAAATTTGAATATTTAAGTTTTAAATATATTTTATACACATAATATGTACATGTTTTTATTTTTAAGTGTATATAGGTATTATGTTTTTATTAGACAGGAAAATTTAGAACGGTAAATTTTGGATTTTTATATTATATAGTTTAGATTAAAAAAAAGAGTTAGTTGAGATTTTGGTTTTTAGTGATATAAGGAAATAAGTTAATGGCTCAAAACAATCTCCCTATATATAGGAGGAGTGAATGTATCAGTTTTGGAACTACTAGTAAGTAATTACAAGTGTAGTGGGTTAATTGTTTCGTTGTTTTCCTTGAATAACAATAATGAATCAACCTACATTTGCAAATAGCAATTATTCTCACTACTAATTTGACAATTAAACTATAATAAATATATTATATATATGTTTCAATATGAAAAAAAAACATGATTTATATTCATATGAAAGATATTTACATAGAGTAAAAACTTGATAAGTGCTATAGCAGATATATGTAGGATTTTCGTTGTAAACAAAGCACAGCAGGAAGCATAGTATTAGAGATCTCTTGATAAAGAAAAAAACAAAAACCATAGATAGATAATGTTCAGCCATAAACTCATGGATATATGAAGTGGACCATTCCAAAACTTATCCACCCAATCAAAAAAGAGAAAAAGCAAGGAGGAAAAACCCCACATACCTTTTATGAAGAGGACATAGTTTGTAGACCATAGTAAGACAAAAAACCAAAAAAACTTTTATGAAGAGGACATAGTTTCTAGAGCATAGTAAGACAAAAAACCAAAAAAATGAACTAAGTACCCAGTAGGGAGAAGTCTTTTATCTGATATGTTGTTGATTCCATTTGTATTTCCATATTCCATGAACGAGGCTGAATTACAAGACCCTTCTTAGACAATTCGTTAGCACGAGAATTATGGGATCTGTCCACATGATTGATTGAGTAATCCTTTTTGTTGTTCCATAATACTTTTATCATGTTCATCCATCCAGATAACAAGGGATTCTTAATAGATAACTTCCCTGCAACCTGTTCTATAATGATTTTGGAATCCCCATATATCTAAAGGATCTGTATATTCAGGAAGGAGTTGAACTGAAGGAGACCTGCCGAGGCCATAGCTTCGGCCCTATTATTTGAACCATTACCACCATTCCAATAAATGGAAAAGTGTTGATCTTCATTCATCGATGTGAAACAACCACAAGCACACGAACCCCGTTGTGCAGCTCCATCGAAGAAAGCTCACGGATAACTCATCGAAATATTCCTCTGATTCTTTGTAATTTTGGATTTGCTTGAGGACAACTTCTTAGGGATAGAATTATACAACGAAATGTTTTGTTCAAAGACAGGCTTTTGATCTTCTTTCCCATCTCAGAATATTAATTTATTTCTTCTCTTCCAAACTATCCATAAGAGACAAAGAGGAATAGGTCTAAAAGATGCATTCTGAGAGCTCCATCAGCACAAAGCATCTTGTATAACAGTATGTTCCACTAAACTGAAACCAATGAAAACTGCTAGATCCCTCCATAAATGATAAGTGAAACTGCAGGCAAGAAATATGTGATTATTATTTTCTTCCTCTTTTTTGCACATTAGGCAAATACTTGGGCCTGACCAAATCCTTTTTTGAAGATTATCTCAAGTAAGGTTTTTGTTATGAAAAACAGGCTAGGAGAAATGTATAATTTTATTTGGCACCCCTGTTTCCCACAGTGATAGCGAAAAGATATTCTGGTAAGGGAGAGGAATTTCTTTTACTAGAACTAAATAGATTTCTTTTACGTGTATCTCATCCCACCCCTTTATCCCCCTCCATGTGAGATAGTCCTTTCCTTCAGATCTGCAAATGCCAGAGCTTCTCATAGAGAACATGATTTTGTTCCATTGCTGAGATAATTCTCCACTAAGACCCAAAAACATGTAGGTCCTTCCATATAGGAATGCCTCCCTGCCATTCTACAATTAGTTGACTCCATGTGAAGATTCCTTTCCTATGTAGAGCCATTATGATGGTTGTAGGAATAATGGTATTATGCCCCAAACCCATAATGTGATCATATCCGATATATACATTCCTACCATTCTGGACATTCCAAAAGAGGTTTTTGAGGAAGAAGGATTCGATTTTCCGAAAACTCTGCCATATGGCAGAACCTTGTGAAATGCCAATAGAACCTTCTCTCTACCAGAAAATAAGATTTTTTATTCCCCATGTACTTCTTTCTAATGATAGAGCTCCAAAAGTTATCCCCATTTATGCCCCTCCACATGAATTTGCATAAGAGGGCATTCCCAAAATTCCTTATGTCCATAATTCCACAACCTCCCAAATACTTAAGGAAAGGAAATTTTCCTAAGACTAGTGAGGTAGTATTTACTTTTTTCCTTACTACCTCTGCAAATGAAATTTGCCATCAATCTATTCAATATAGAAAGAACTCTAGATGGGATATGGTATAGATGGGCCCAATAAATTGTCATCTCCGCGAGGACAAATTGGGCTAGAATCGCTCTGCCTACAATGGAGAGACACTTAAACTCCCACCCTTCTATTCTTTTAAAGAAACAATTAGTTAACCACATCTAGTCTGCTTTTTTGTAACCTGTAGATTTAAGATGAAAACCTAGATATTTTAACCCTTTATGGGTTTTATTCCAATATTAAACAGAACACTCAGAAAATCCAATGACACCATGTCTTCTACATCAGAAAAGAAAGAAGATTTTCCTTCATTAATATGGATTCCTGAGGCTCTTTGAAAATTTTGCGATGAATGCATTCCCAAGAAAATATGTAGAGCATACCAAAGATCATGATGTCATCCAAAAATAAACCATGGGAAATAAAATTCCCCGGACAAATCACTAATGGCCTATATTGATTAACTTCTACAGCTTTTTTTATATGTAGACTTAAAGAATCCATAACAAGGATGAAAAGTAGAGGGGACAATGAGCATCCCTGTCGAAGACCTCTCGCAGCTAAGAAGAAATTTGTAGGAAGACCATTAATAAGGACTGAAAAATTGACATTTTCCACGTAGGCCATGATCCAACTGATGCATTAATTTTTTAGTCCTATTTTGCATTAAATGCATCTTAGAAAACCCCAATCTAGGCTATCATATGCTTTCTTTAAATCTAATTGAAGAATAGCTGCATCCAGCTTTTTAGTGTGTAAAGAATGTAAACACTCCTGTGTGTTGGCCATGTCCTCTATGATATCCTTTTTCTTAAGAAAACCATGTTGCTCTAGAGATATAAACTTTGACAAGGTCCCACAGATTTTGTTTGCTATTATCTTAGAGATAATTTTGTATATCGCATTACAGAGAGAAATTGGTCTAAAATTTGAGAAAACAAAAGCCTTTTTCGTTTTAGGAATGAGAGCTATGGGGATGGATAGATCCCTTTAGCCTCGATTCCTCCACCATTGCGAGGATGTCTTTCTTGAGAAGATCAAAGAATTGTATGTAAAACACAATAGTCTAGCCATCTAGTCCAGGACTTTTATCTTTCTTGAAACACTTCATAACTTGCAAAAGCTCGTCTTCAGTCATACGCTGGTAAAGAGCATTATTTTGTTCATCGTCAAACATAGTTGGGAAAGGATTAATTCCCTATAGTATGTCCTCCATCCTGCAGTGCTCGTTCCTTTTGTATGATTTTCTAAAATGAGCCTCTGCCTCCTTAGAAATTTCCTCCTGTGAATGAAGCAAACCTCCCCTTTCAGATTTGATTTCCCAAATAGAGCTTATTTCCCTCCTATTGTTTGCAAATTTGTGGAAGAACTTTGTGTTCCTATCTCCTTCTTTTAGCCATAATGCCCTGCTCTTTAGCCTCCAAGATGCTTCTTCGATTGCTAGTATTTTTTGTCTTTTCTTTTCCAATTCATTAATGCTATTACGAACCTGCAAGGAGGTATTACCTTCTTTCAAAAAGACAACCAAAGCATCGAGATTTTCTTTAATCTCTTTCAGAGCTTCCATATTGGATTTTTTCTTTCTCACCTGCCAAGCCTTAACCTTTACCTTTAGATCGCACAGGTTATCCAAAAGGGCTTGGGATGGAAATAAAAACACCTTAGGGATACAAGTAGACCAGAAATTCTTAACAAGTTCATTAAACTCCTCGTCCTCCAGCCAAACTCTATTACATTTAAATGGCAAACCCTTCTTGAACTTCCCTTTTCCCCATAGTAAGGAAGTGGGCCTATGATCAGATATAAAATAGTTTATTATATTAGATAATGGCCTACCCATACAGCCCATCAGCTTGTCACTCATCAGAAACATGTCTAGTCTTTGGGCGAGATAGGATGCTCCAAGTTTTCCATTGTCCCATGTAGGACCCATTTGTTGAGGGGAAACATCAATCATATTGTTGTGGAGGATAGCCCCTTTTATGAAACCAGCTAAAGGGCCTGCTTTCTTACCCCTACCCAAACTTCATCCCTACACAAAGTACAGTTAAAATCACCCCCTATAAGAAGAGAGTCAAGTTCTAAAAATTCCGAGGACAAAAACTTGTTCCAGAGAGGATGACGATCCTTATAAAGGGCATATATATTTAACACATGTATAATACCAAATAAACCCCAAATATATAGAAACAAATAAACCCCAAATGTTTACCAACAAAGGAATCCCCGCAAAACATTTATATGCCTTAGCCAAAATCCATAAAAAATTCCATAGAATTACGGAGTCATGTGTTCAACACAAAGCGAACTATTCTTTTCCCTTTCTATTATTAAAAATAAAATTATAAAATTTATGCATTCAAACATTTGATTTAAACTCTATATAGATTACAATTCCACATAAAATTTAAATGATATAAAGTTTTGATTTTAATAAAATTAAATAAATTTATACATTAAAAAAGCACTTACCTTAAATAATAACTACAATTAAAAAAACATGTTTAACTTTATAGCATTAAAATCAAATTTTTAAAACTTTATACCATTTTTTAATTATTTTCAATTATTAACCCTGATAAATTATACCACTTTTTTATATAATATATATAATATATATATATATAATTTATTTCAGAATATAAGTGATCATTACAGCCACTTGTTGATAGAATATATATTCTCCGAAGTATGTAGAAAAAATCTCTATGTAGTGGATTTAGTTTAAGTTTCTTATTGCGCGGGGATTCCACTTTCTCCTTTTTAGTCCACTTCATTTCTTCAACATCCATGTTCAATGTCGGCCATCCTTTCTTCACGCGGTAATCTCTTTGAACCCATAAGCCCTTATATTAATCAATTAATTAATATTTTAAAAACACGGCGTAACGCTTATCACTTCGTACGGACTCTGCCGAGGGAGAGCATATCTATTTCAATTTTCAACTAGCTGGGCATATGGTGCCTGTATCCTTTCTCTTTGTGTTTATGTCAAAAACCACTTGTTTATTATTTCAACATTCTTTCAAAAATCTGTTCAGAGTCCTCTTTCTACCGCATTTTTTCTGCGATCTCACCTTCGCACAAGAATATCGGAAAGAATGGTTTATATGAATGCCTTCGTATCTCGATACAAATTTCAAAACAAAATGCCTACCTATAGGGTTTGTTTTATATATATATATATATATATATATATATATATATATATATATATATATATATAGATATAGATATATAATTTGAGTTTATATATGTATATATATGATTTTAATAAAAATAAATAAATAATTTTTCAAATTTTAAATTATATGTAATATTAATTTAAAAAAAACATATATATATATATTATATTTTCAATACATCATGTTTAAGGAGAAATTGACATCTTTTATATATATAGTTTGTTATGATTTATTATAATTATTTTAATAATTTTTAATCAAAATAATAATAAGATTTTTATGTAACAATTTTTCTTAAATTTTATTAAATGAAGAGGTGAGTCCTAGAAGAAGCTATATTAACTAGAAATTCACAATTTACATATATTTATAGAAGCGAGATTGAATTCCCAAAAGCTTGATTATTACAAATATGCTACATAACGAATAAGCAAGATTGTTAACGAATAAGCAAGATTGTCAACATATAACTGCAGCGTAGCTAGAAACATGCAGCATGGGTTTGAAGCCTGGTGGGGAGGCAGAAAGCAGTGCGTCCCGACTGCGGGGCAAAACGTCTATGTGCAAATAAATAGGCTATAATAATCTATCTCTGACACCACTTCAAGAGATAATATTAACATCCACGTAGCAACTTGAGTAACCTTATAATACTTAAATGTATTATTTTTAATTCACTATTACTGGATCAATGATATCGTTCGAAATAATCAAAAACAAAAATTAAACATAACAAATATTGATCAATCAAGAATATACTTCAATTAAAGCTAGCTTTGAGTCCTGCAAAATCCCTTTTCAAAGTCATTCCTCCATGCACACAACTTTAACAGTTATTCTTTTCTTTCTACGTACCTCCATGCACGCAACTTTAACAATTATTCTTTTCAAAGGTTACAATTAATTTAATGTTCAATTTATAAGATATTGTTCCATCAAGGATATAATTTAATCAAATCTAGCTTCGATGCATGGAAAAACCTCTTTCAAGGTCATTCCTCCGTGCACGCAACATTAACCAATAATCTTTTCTTTCTTCATATTACGGAAGGGTTACAATTAATTTAATGTTCATAATATATTGATCAATCAAGAATATACTTCAATCAAATCTAGCTTGGATGCATGCAAAATCCTCGTTCAAGATCACTCCTCCGTGCACGCAACTTTAACAATTACTCTTTTCTATCTTCATATTACAGAAGGGTTACAATTAATTTAATGTTCAAATTACAAGTATTGCATTTTAAAAAGCCCAAGTTTTAATAATGTAAGCTATTTTTACTGGTTGGGAATTAGAATTAACTCTTTAAAACATAGAGAAAAACAAATAAATCAAAAGATATATTACTCTTTTCTTTCTTCATATTACAGAAGGGTTGCAGTTAATTTAATGTTCAAATTGTAAGTATTGAATTTTAAAAAGCCCAAGTTTTAATAATGTAAGCTAATTTTACTGGTTGGGAATTACAATTATCTCTTTAAAACTTGAAGAGAAAAAATCAAATAAATCAGAAGATATATTAAACATAGTTTAGACAGAAGAATAAAGCATTTAGAAAATTCTAAGACGGTTTCTTCAAAGTAATCAAACTTGCATCTACAAGACTCACCACACGTTTTGGGAAGGAAATTGCGTGTTTGATGGACTAATAACAAATTTTGTAAGGCTAGCTCATATGTATCAAATGTTATAACGCTAGCTAATATCTATCACTTTTAATAGGCATAGACATGATATTTTGTATGGAAAAATAATTCAAAATTTTCTTTTTAATTTTTTTTCCTGAATTAGTTGTTCACTATTGGATTTTATGTAAAGATCCTTACAGGGTTTTGATCAGAAAATTCGACTCCTATTACATATAATTATTTTGAAGTTTTCAAAAATTTCATATTTCATTTAACATTTTTCCAAAATTTTCAAAATTAAAATATTTCTACAGATTTTAATCAAGATGTATGTATTTATAAAATGTTGTAAAACGTCCTTTCTTGATGATTCATTATTTTGTAATTTGTAACGAGTATGATTTTCCATTCTTCTTTTCCAAATATAAAAGGTGTTGATTAATTAACCACATTACAAACTTCAAAGTGGGTACTCTTTTTCCGTATTTACCCTAAGATGGAAAATTTGTATATTAAGAGAACAAGATAGAGCATTCGATTTGTATCGCTACTCTAGATCATACGAGGTCTTCATGTCCAAGAAATATACACAATATTGGGACCAAATACAAGACTATCTTACAAAGAAAAAAACTGGCATTATGACACCTTTCTAGTATTTGGGTGCAAAAAGGTGAGATCTTAGGCCTATACTCCTTTCATATATATTAGTTGATGTTTATACCATTTTCCCTCTCATGTAATTTAGTAACTATTTAGATTAATAAATGTAATTATTCAATCAACCATGTGTCACTTCATACACAAGTACTTTATTTAAAATCTAGAATAAATAGTGTTAATATATAAACCTCTTCTCCTAGCTTTACTTTTAACTCTTATATCTTCCCATATCCATTTTATTCTTCTATTATTAAGTGTTTACATTTGAATTACAATATTTTTTTTAAAATAAACTTGGTTTCTTTTACTTTTAGCTCACCCCTTTCTATACGCATTTCCATTTCCAGTTATAAAGTAAACTTAATTTCCCCCTTTTCCAAACATTTGTATAAGGTTGTATGATAAACCAAAATACTCATCCAATTCATTCATTTTCTCATGTAACAATAAAAGTGATTTTCCAAAGAATACTTTTCTCCCAAAGTATTCACACATAAAATAATTTAATGTCAATACCAAGGGTGAGATCAAGTTACCTTAGAGCCTTCAAGTATTCAACACAAAAATAGACATAACCTTTAAAAATATTCAAACACCATACAATAAGAGAAACACCATATTTGCAGCTCTTTAAGTGCATTTAACAAAGAGTAAGTGATAATGTTTACAATTCTTCCACTGCACGATGAGAAGAGTGTGATGCCCCCCCATAAACCCTCCAGGTGCTACATAATATTATGCACCAAGGCCATCATGTTCTTGTCTATCCTAAAAATATCATTTTTCAATGATGTGATGATGCCATGTCTATCAAATGCCATTTTTCAATGACGGAGATGGTTACATGGATAAAACTTAAGTAACCTAACTCATTCACCATTAGTGAGAGATTGATGATCACCAAGGAATAAGGATTAACAATATATTATGTTCTCCTCAGGAGAACCTTTGTGGGTGGCTAAACATGTGCTCTACCCTTACTACAATGTGTAACATCTAGGTAAAAAAACATTAAAACATATGTTTCATCAACTTATTACATGAAAACGATGCTAAAATGTATAAATAAGCAACCTAGACCTCCTTTTCCTAATGATACTCATGCTACATCTTATCATACAACCCTTTGCCAATGTTTAATATTTTTTGTCAAATGTTTCTCTCTCCATAAAATGCTAAAGATACAATATCAACTAAAATTTGTTCATTGATCCTGAATGAGAAATAATCAATTTCACATAAAAATCAATCATACTTAAATCAAATAACTGTGAAAAAAAAATTAACCCCTTATCATCAACATCTTAATTCCATATTGTTAAAAAGGTCATGTTCTTCTCCTACTCATCCAATAAATGTATAGGTTGTGATAGACGTAGTTATCTCTATCTCATCATCACCCCAAATTCCTAAATTGTTAGAAATGCTTTCCCTATTTAACTTAGCTAATAAATTCCTAAGTTACGAGAAAGGGCATTAAATCCCTCTTGTTATCTTGTGTAAAAACACATTTAGGTGGAAGATGAAATTACCCAATGTATTCCATTTTAAAGTTAGCTAATAAATTCCTAAGTTGCGAGAAAGGGCATTAAATCCCTCTTGTTATCTTGTGTAAAAACATTTAGGTGGAAGATGAAATTACCCAATATATTCCATTTTAAAGTGTCCCATGATAATATTAGTGACCAGGGTAAAGGTTTGTGATCATGTGGAAGCACCACTTTTCTCTATCATAAAAACATTCACTGCGACTATATAACCTATACTTTAAGAAATTTATAAAACGTGACGTTAAATATGGACACAATAAACACTAGGGTGCATACACATATATTTTATACCATATGTTTGCATGGGTTTAATACCATATATTCCACTAACTGAAAATTATGACATAAACAATGGGTACACAACTTGTAATATGAACTCAAAACACATAGTCAGATAATTGTGAGTTGGATCATATCAATTTGACTATTTTCGAAATGAACATTACGTTGGATTATTGCTTTACAATTTATGGCCTTGCGAGCTCAAAAGTGAACCATCAATTTATTTTATGATTATTTTCTCATGGTACATGTACTCATCATTTTTTTTTAAGATAAAATAATAATTTTCTTTAATGCATCTAGTCATCATGTGATGGGTTTTCTTAGGTATGCATGCATATATTCAATTATAAGTAACAACATCTTTAAACCGTTACATTAATGGTTCAATTTCAACATTATGGATTCTTTTGGAATTTTTTGAGATTCAACTAGCCAAATTGATGTAGTTTCCAGAAATGAACTAAATCAATTTCATAAACTATGTTGTTCTGATATTAATAAGTCAAAATATTAATATATGATTCATTAAGGTGATGTAGAGAAACTGTTCATTTAGGTGGTTGGGTAACCTTAATTGAAACATTTAATGATAAGCTCATAAACATTAAATCATTGAGAGAGGTCTATCATCATATGGTATTTCATCCTATAAAGTTGGCATATGTCATGCTTATACATGCACATAGAGAAAGAACTAGTAGGTTTTAGAAAATTAAATGAGATTTGAAAGAGTCTACAACATAATTCAAAATAACCATTAACACAAAAGAATTAAGGTGTGTGGTATTATAAAATTAGGTGTGTTGGAACCCAATGAGATAGATAGAGAAACTATCAAGAGAAAGGAATGCCTCTCACCACAACAACCCCTTGTTCATTGTGGATATTGATTATCTTCCTAATTTAGTGGTCTTCTTTTTAGCTACATTCAAACCTAAACAACTTATGAGGGATGTATGGGGGCTTTCTATGTTCACTAGGGGGTGGGGTGGTCATGGGAGGGGGGCATAAGTGATAATTTTTGGAGGTCCCCATCTCAAGGGTTCAAGGGAAACACCTTCGAAGTGAAAATTTTGGAAAATTCACGCTGTAAAATATTGTAATTTCATAGTCAATTTGAATTGCTCATCATTAGGTGACAAATATGATGGTATATGGTATACTCTATCTTTTCTCCCTACAAGGAAACCATATTTTTATTAGTGAATTATATTTCAATTGTGTATTTATTGATATAATATTGTAATTGAGAGAGATGATATTGTGAGAGAAACAAGAGGAGGTTACAATAGATGTGATGCTCGTTGAAATCCATTCATTTCATAGTAGATAATGAAAGGAACAAATTGCTATTTCTCCTTGGAGGTAGCCCAAATTAGGTGAACCACATATATCTATGTACCCTTTATATCTTTTCATTATAAGTTTTATTTCCACATTCTTTTTTTATTTTATTTCTATGTGATTTTATTCCCGACAACAATGGTACTAGAGACAAGGGATCATGTCCTATAGAAGGAGGTAATGGTTGAAAATGTCGACATAATGTATGTTGATGCTTTAATGATATAGAGAATCCTTATAGGGATTTTAACTATATGCCAATATATGAAAGGAGGTAGAGGTCTAGTAGGGTAAGATGCATCGATAGACGTGAGATCTAGTGATGGGAGCACATTGTGTGAGTAGCTTTGTAGATGTGAGAGAATGGCAGCGTAACTGTCACATAACAATAACAAAAATAATGGGCATGTTGTTGTAAGAAGTCATTAAGCATATGTACCCTTTCTAGTAATGTCTTGGAGTATACCTAGGTGATGGTAGAGGAGAGAATGGGGATTTATATCATTAAGTTCAAATGGGTGAATGCTAGGGTGAACTTGACTCAATGAAAAAGGTTAAAGTTTTAGGTTCAAAGTGGTAGTTTTGGGCACATGGTTTTTGTAACACCCACCCTATTTTTCCTTTGTTAATTTGAATATTGTGGTGAAGACCACACTAATGTTGGGAGAGACGTGAATGGATGAAACCATAAATATCAATTGGTATTAATTAATTAAACAACTAAAGGTGAGACCTCCTTACAGATCCTTGATCTGAGGGAAGATTGTTACATTTCGTTTGCCATGAAAATTCACACCCTTATTTACTAAGTTAAATATTGAACCCTTTGTAATTGGGAAAATTCATCCCCGAGTTTTAATAATGTAAACTAATCATCTTACTGGTTGGGAACTAGGATTAACTCTTTAAAATTTAAATAGATAAAATCAAATAAAGCAAAAGATATATTAAACATAGTTTAGATAAAAACATGAAACATGTAGAAAAGTCTAAGACGTTACCTTCAAAGTACTCAATTGTGCATCTTCAAGACGTGACAACAATTTTTGTGAAGGAAATTGCATGTTTGAAGGAATAAAAACAAATTTTATATGGCTAACCAATATCTATCACCTCTACAAGGCATAGTCACATTTTTTTGTATGGAAAAACAATTCAAAATTCTATTTTCAAAAAATATTCTAAACCAATTGTCCATTATAAGATTTTATGTAGAGGTTAGACTACTTTTGAAGCTTATTATAAGGGTTACAATAAAAAAATTAACCTCTTAATGCATATAATTACCTTGAAATTTTCAGAATTTTCAAAACCCCTTCAACATTTATCCAAAATTTTCAAAGGTAAACTACTACAAATTTTAGACCAATATGTACCTATTTATAGAAGGTTGTAAAAATTCATTTGTTGATTATTATTTA
>APFE030727776.1:2484-34603 GCA_000404065.3 Pinus taeda | reverse complement strand
ACCATACCTCTTTTATAAATATGGTATTTGGGCCTTTGGCCCATATGATTCACTTAAATAAAACCTATTCTTGAAAATGAGCGAATGGATTCACTTGAATAAAACCTATTCTTGAAAATTGGCGAATGGAAGGTTGTAACTCCTAATTTCAAGGGCTAAATTTACCTTTTTTACCCTCTCCCTTAAAATAAGGTGGGCTATTTGAGGTGATTTGTAAAAATGTACTATGATACAAAATATTTCCCACTAAAAATTTAAAACCCCTTAATTTCGCCAAAGGGCAAACATTCGCCCCTAAAATCACCCCTACCATATAGAATGCACAACCACTAGTGCTTTTTCTATCATCAACACTTCCTACCCAATTTGCATCTTTATATGCATGAAGAAAAATATCTGTATCTCTAGGATACCATAAACCAAAGTCCTGAGTTCCTTGAAGATATTTGAAAATTATTTTGACAGCCTGAAGGTGTGATTCTTTTGAATTTGCTTGGAATCTTTCACTATTCCTACGACATGCATGATGTCAGGTCGGGTATCTGTTAGATAAAGAAGACTTCCAATCATGGATCTATAAGTTGGTTGATGTCCTGTTGTTGATTCATCACTTGAGATGAGAGTACATCCTGTTACCATTGGGGTACATACAGGTTTAGAATCTTCCATTTTGTACCATTTCAAGATCTGTTTGAGATATTTTGTTTGTGACAGAAAAATACCATCTTTAGTTTGTTGAACTTGTAGACCAAGAAAATAGGTAAGTTCACCAAGCAAGGACATTTCAAATTATTTCTACATTACTGAAGAAAAATTCCGACTCATGAATTCTTCATTGCTACCAAAAATGATATCATCAACATAAACAATAATGATTAGCAATTTATCAGTTTCAATATTTGTATATAGATTGCTATCTGTAGAACCTTTTGTAAAACCTTGTTGGTGTAGATATTTGTCAAGGCAATAATACCAGGCCCTTGGAGCCTATTTCAGACCATAGAGAGCCTTTTTGAGTCAGCATGCAAGTTTTGCATCATTTCCAATAATGAATCCTTCTAGATGTTCAATATAAACTTCTTCTTCTAAATCTCCATTAAGGAAGACTAACTTTACATCCATTTGGTATACTTCGAATTTTTGAAAGCTAGAAAGAGCAAGAAACATCCTTATGGCTTCAAGTCTAGAAACAGGTGCAAAGGTTTCTTCAAAATCTATACCTTCTTATTGAGCATACCCTTTACAAAAAAATCTGGCCTTGTTTCTAATGACTTCTCCATTTTCATTGAGCTTGATTTTGAATATGCATTTAGTTCCTATAATATTTTTATCATGAGGTTTAGGAACTAATTCTCAGGTATCATTATTTTCAATTTGCTCAAGTTCTTCATCCATGGCCTTGACCCAACATTCATCTTTGCATGCTTCATTTAAATTTTGAGGTTGGGTGGAGGATATTAATGCTAGATAGGTTGAGGTCCCTATAATAATTCTTCTTGTCTGTACACCTGCCTCATTTTCACCTAAAATTTGAGTTTCTAGATGATTTTTCTGAACATACCTAGACGTAGTCTTTTCTTCTACCAGTATCTCTTATTCTAATGCTTCATTGGTTTCTTCTTCAATATCATTTTGATTTGATGTGGGAAAATAATCCGCATCTTTTTTGTTGTCATAATCTTCTGTTGATTTTATTTGTTTTTTGATTTTTGCATGCTTCATCAACTACAACATCAATGCTTTCAACAATTTTCCCAAGTCTTTTATTATAACATTTATATCCTTTACATCTAGAAGAATAACCAAGAAGAATACCTTCATTTTCTATGGGTTCAAACCTACCAAGTTTTTCATCAATCCTTTTGATAAAACATTTTCTTCCAAAAACTTTAAAGTATTTTACAATAGGTGTCTTACCATACCAAAGTTCATGTGGAGTTTGAGTGCTATTTACCCAAAAATTTTCTTTGTTGACAATAGTTACAACAACAAATGCATCTTCACCCCAAAAGGTTGCAGGAGTTCGAGATTCATCTAGCATAGCTCAAGCCATTTGTTGAACTATTTTTTTCATTCTTTCTACCACACCATTTTGTTGAGGCATCCTTGCAATGGAGAATTTCCTTTTTATTCCATGTTTTTCACAAAAGTCAAAGAGTTCATCCAATGTAAATTCCCCTCCTCGATCAGATCTGAGGCATCGAACTTACAAAGATTTTCATCATTCTTCTTAATACAAAACTTGCTTCCAAACACTAAAATTCTTGATTGTATCGAGACTTCCATACTATAACTCATAGGGAGTTTTGTCACTTTTGGGTCTGAAATGCACCTCATTTAAAATAATTATTGTTGTCTGTATGGATTTAGTCCAATATCTTTGTGCATTACTTATTTCTCCGAAAATGGATCTAGCCAACTGCTAGACATGTATGTTGGCTCTCTCTGCCACTCCATTCTGTTATGGAGTTTCTACTATGGTAAATTTTCTTTTAATGTGATGGTTTTTTATAAAATTATCAAACTCATTAGAGGTCAACTCACCACCATTATCAAAATATTATGCCCTTTATTTTACATTCTGTCCGATTCATATTCATGGCCTTTAAAGCCTTGAACGTTTTAAAGCCCTCTTATTTTTCTCTTATATACCCATGTGATTCTTCTAAAATCAACAATGATAAGCAAGAAATAGAATTTACCTGAGGTTGTCTAAGTTATTGAAAGACCCCAAAAGTCCATATGTACCAATTTCAATGCCTTGGTTATTTAATTATCCTTAGATTTGAATGACATTTTCACTTGTTTTCCAATCTAACAATATTTACAAATGGTGTTCTCTATCTTAGATAACTTTGGGAGATATCTGATAATATTCTTCTTGCTCAATTTAACAGTCTAATCAAAGTTCAGTTACCCTAACCTTTGATGCCACAACCATCTTTCATCAAAATTTCCTAAGAAAAACTTTTTAGTCTTTTCTTTTAGAACATAGACATTATTATCTATCTCAACAGCTTCAGCTACTACCTCTTTCATGCCTACAGAGTTGATTTGACAATAATTTGATCTAAACAACACACCATAGTAGTAAGAACCCTAGTCAAAAAACCATGTAATAAAGTTAAAAAAGGAAAAATAATAACCAAGGTCACCGGACATATATTTCGAGATGAATGTTGGGAAAAACAAGTGACAAGGATCACTAATGATTAATTACTGGCTATGGAAATTGGAAAAGGAAATGGCAAAGGTTTTGGAAAGGCATGAGGCATTTATTAGCATTTTATTTATGAAAATAATGGAAATTAGGAGAAAAGGGTAGTGAAAGGTCACAGGTTGCACGTGAGGAGGAAAATGAAGGAAAATGATGAAAAACAAAGAAAATATAGGCCTCATTACTAAAAATGCTTTTGAGAATTAGTTCGTATCATTTTGTCAGTTCATTTTTGGGGCCCTCATTTATACTCTCTCTATCATACTCTTGGACATTTAGAGTTTTCTTGGAGCACTGTTGGAGGAGTGTTGCATACTTGGGATTTGTAGCAAGAAGGAAAAATAAGAGCAATTAATACCATTAGGACATCATAATCAAGCACTGCAGTAGGTTTATCTTGGAGGTACGGAGTTGCATATATGATTTCCTTGCTAGTTTTTGTGTGCATGGCACATGAATGTAGTTTCCTGGTTATGGTATGTCATTGGCATGGAGGATTTCCTAGATTGACAGTGGTTCTTCCTATCCTTGACATTTCTTGGATAGCCATGGTGTTTTGGCTTTCTTTCCTCTTGTTTTCTGCTTGGTTCTCATGTTCCTTATGGCTATGGGTTGAGTTACTAGTTCCTGGAGCCTCAGTTCAAAAAACGCTCTGGAATCCATATAAAAACTTGGGTTTAGGTACTAGTCTTGGATGTCTTTCTTAGAAAAATGCTCTAGAGCCCTTGGTGGGTTGAGTTACTAGTTTTGAAGGGCTTTTTTGTAAAAATTCTCCAAATCCCAAACATAGTTGTGGGTTGAGTTACTGGTGCTAGAAGACTTCATTGGAACAAATGCTCTTGATCCCTGTATAAATTGGATATAGGCTAATCTGGTGATCGTTAGTGATATCCAACCATGTGGTGGAATCACTGGTTGAGGGTTCAGGTGGTTTCACCTCTCGAAGCCTTGGTTTGGTTTTTTTTTTAATTTGTTTCATGAGATCCCACATTCATGCTTAGAATATGGTGCCATGGTGATTGGCTGAAAGAGAGATTTGGTTCAGCCAAATATATGGTTAGGTGGTACGTGGAAGTGTTGGATTTTTATATGTTAATAAGATCTCATTTCCTTCGGTATTTTATGAGTATATTTGATTTTCATTATGTCGCTTTAATGGTTATTTTCTCATTGATATATCTCTAGTTATTTGTTGGTTACAAGGATGTTTTATGACAATTATGATGTATGCCTCTCATCATGTTTTGATTAGAATATGATATTTTAGTGAATTATTGACCTAATAGATAAAAATGTAGCTACTGTGAGGAGATATTTGTCCTCTTTAACTATTCTCAAATAAGTATGAGACCCTATGCTTAGATATGTTATTGTAACCTGTAGATGACATGTTCTTAATGTGTTTAATGAAATGTTTCTCATGGATAGTAGGGGTTAGATCAGGTACTTGTTCAATTTTTTGCATCAGTAACCTTATTTCAATGTAATTTATCATTTTTGGAAGTTTCATGAAGTTCTGGGCAATGGCCTGAGTCCTCGCCCTTAAAAAGTGGCACAAAATCCAAGGTCGATGGCATAGAACTACCTAAAAAATTCCATAGTCCCATGGATGCATTGATATACGAGAGACTGGAGGGTCCCAATCACATGAATTCATTTCCATCAAAGTGGTTGAGGCTCTAGGGCAGTGAAAAAGAAATTTCTCTTAGAGGTTTGACACTTGAATTGGTTGGTTGTCTCTTGAAGGTTTTGTAGCTTCTAAGGAAGGTTAATTTGGTATTGTCATGTTTGTTCCACTTCCTTAACTACACATGGGAAGTTGAATCATATCATATTAACTCTTCATCACATTTTTACCCTGGTGGACAAGTTAGCTTGGATAAAAGTGGGAGGAGGATGTTACAGAGTGGTATCAAAGCATGGTTTTGTTAACGTTGGGTGATGTCTGGTTTCCATTATCCTTGGATGAATGTGTTGTCATATGTACATGTTGGTTGCATATATTTCCTTTTTCTTGCTATATATGTTCTTATTGTTTATGCATGGTGATGTTAATGGTTTCCTTTGTGATGCCATGTAAAAGTTGATGATGTTGTTCTTAAGATGTGTTCCCATGAATGTAGGTTGATTGTGTATTTTTGTTATGCATAGTACGTAGTTGGTGTTATAATTGTGGAATTATGCATGATAACTAGATGGCGATTAAGATGATGTCTATATACTGTGATGTGTATGATTATACATGTATTGTGCTAATCTACTTGATCTCACAGATAAGATATCCTCCCTTGAACTATACTGAGGTACATTGGTTTATTTATATTTTTGTTTAGTTGATTTGAAAAACCTTGCAGGAAGATAAGATTAAAGATCGATAGAAAGATATTAGACTACAACTCATGATATTCTCCCTATAAATCATATGAGTACTGGTGATGAGTACTCCTCTCACATAGTAGACACTATGAGAATTTTGAAGGAAAAATTAAAATGTTGCAAACAAGATAATGATCGAATAATTCAATCACAAGAGAGACTTGCTAAGGCATAGAAGAAACAAGTAGAGGTCAATGTGGGGCTTCTTCAGAGCTTGTCAGACTTGGAGAGATAGGGACCACTTAGAATTAGTAATGGACAAGAGGACAAGACTAATGGAGCATATGGTAGCAGGTCACATGGTGGCCACAGGTTGCATAGAGATGACATAGTTAGAGATGGATGATTCTTGTATACACCTGATATGCAAGGCAGTGGACATGGGCTTTAATATGGTTCTAGTTCAAACATGTATCATCGTCATCATCGATATCATCCTTACATGTGGAGTGACAAGGGTTATTTTCTTGATGAACTCAAGAAAGAAAATCCACCTACATCTGATGGGAAAATGAAGCAGTCATAGGATGTCGTAGCATGGTTGCTTGGGATGAATAGGTTCTTTAGGTTGCATGATTACTCAGTGAACATGAAAGCCATAATAAATACATTCAATATTAAAGGTAAAGCAGATATTTGGTGGGAAGATGTAAAGGATCTCAGAGGTATTCATGAAGAGGAGTTGACTTGGAGTGAGTTTGAGATACTATGATGACAAGAAAAAATAATTGTATGGGCTGATGATGGGATTTATGATCGATGAGGAGTACACTAGTATATTTTTGGAGTTACTAAGATATTTTCCTTACCTCAAGGAGGAGAAGGCCAAGATTCAAATATTCATCAGTGGGTTGTCTATAGAATTCAAGGACAAGATTGAGTTTTTTGAGCATAAATCATTGGAGGAGGGCATCTAGAAGCTAAAGCATTGTTATGAGCAATCAAAGAGTAGCTTTGAGACTAAGCAGGATTGGAAAGGTAATGATAAGAATAAAGGGGAATGGGATAAGAAGAAAACAAGAACTGAGGACAAGGGTAACAAAGCGAATGTAGCACCACCTAGGAAGTTCAATGCATCTAATAAAGGAAAGGGATTTTAGTTTGAGGAGCAAAAAAAGCATGATGGTAGGAAGCCCTTATAGTGTTGAACTTGCAAAGGATATCACCATGCAAGATATTCTCCACAACATAAGGGTGGTAGACTGTAGATCTACAGTGCTCAAGAGGCACAAACAGTGGGGAATGTTGGACAGTGTTCCTTGGATTTATGCAGTGTTGGATAACAATCGAGCAGATCACTAGGAATCTATTATCGATATGGATGCTAAGCTTTATGATTAAATTATTTCTATTTTGATTGACCCTGGATCTAATTATATTTGTGTTAATCCTGACCTGGTGGATAAGTGTGGTTTGAATAAAGAAGTGCATGCAAAATCTTGGTTATTGTTGTTCCCTGTAAGTACAATGAAGAGTTCCTCACTTGGTAAGAGCTTGTGTGTTTTGTTTGAATGGTATGCCTACTTCAGCAAATTTAAATGTACTTCCATTGGGATCATAAAATATCTTGTTGGGTATGGATTGTTTGTATCTTCATTGGACCAAGGTGGATTCTTATGAAAAGGCTATTGAGTGCCTGGATTACAATGGGGAATAAAGAGTCTTGTAGGGTAAGAAGAAGGAAACATCAATTAGAATGGTGATACCTATGCAGGAGAAGCATAGTCATGGAAAAGGGTGTGTGTTATTCACATTGTATTTTCATAGTGATAAAGGTAAAGATGTTGAGGATGAAAAGGTTATGAATAGGTACCCGATCTTGCATCAATTTTAGGATCTATTTCACCCAAAAAATTCATATTTTTCGTTTTTGCTGAAGCAAGAGATTTTCCTTCTATTTCAATAACCCAAAAGTAAAGTTACAATAAATACAAAAGGCCTAAATATCTCAAGGCCTATGGTAACATCAAGAGCGCACTGTCATAGATGTGACCCACTAAACAAACTAAAGGACAAGCTAAACTAACAAATGGCCCCCACGGTTACAAGCTGACCGAAAGTCAAACCCCGTGATCCCTTCCATCATTAACTTGCAAAGATGGAAAATACTAGTGTCCTCACAATAGTGGCTGGCCAAATCTGACCGTCAAATTCCATTGCAAAAAGGGATGGCTCAGAGAGAAATTGGAAAGCCAAGAAGCATGCTCTTTAAGGCATGATGAAGGGTGGTATAACGAACCCCGCCCATGCCACGTTTTGAGAGCCTAGTGGAATCGCTCTCAACAATCCAATACCACTTACCATTAGTATGCCTCATGATCATTAGGAAACTGCTCAAATATTGGTTTTCCGATCCGTAAGAGGAGTGCAAAGGAATTTCCCTCATGGGAGCAATCCAGCCTTTCATCCCGCTAAAACGGACCATGTAGCTCATAGCCGAAACATTCAGTAACTGTAAATAAAACCCTGTGTCACCATTTGAGAAAAAAAGGAGACAAGTTCCCTTACACCAAAGGAAGCTATCACCATTTAGAGTTTTCCCTTTTTTAAGGTGCCGACCATAGTACTGAGTATGAACTAGCATAAAAAGCATTATTCTGTGCCTGACCCTTGTGCCCAATATTCGAAAATTTCTTTGTCCTCTACGACTTGTTCATTACAGAGAGCTTTTAACCTACTTGGAGGCATCTCCTCCCACTTCGTCTCAATCTTGCATTATGAATTAGTCACTCCTTGGTTGGCCAGTATATCTGCAAGTTTATTGGCTTTCCTCTGAACATGATTGAAGCTAACAATTCAAAGACTCAAAAGATGTTTTTGTATTCTCTGGTACACTTATATTAGTCTCCAATGTTTTGAGAGCCTTTCTAGCACTGTTCCATAACTGATTTTCTTAACTACATTTATAGAAATCTCTGAGCCTACTTTGATAATGAAATTTGAGTTGTGATTTAGTTTAAGAAGCTATAAACATTGTTCCAAAGCCATTAATTCATCCATGTTGTTGGTGGCTTTTCCTAAATAATAGTGGAATGTAAAAAATATTTTTCCTTCCTTATCTCTTAACAAACCTCCATAACCAATTGTCCCTGGGTTGCTTTTTGAAGCCCCATCAATGTTGCATTTCAGATAACCTTTTGGTGGAGGATGCCAAAACTCCTTTTCCATTGCCAAAACTCTTTCTTTTCTGTTAAGACCATGGTGAATGATCTCTTGCATTCCCAGATGCTTGAGAGTTCTTAATTCAAGTGCAGTGGGAGGATTCTTGGGATAATTGTGCACAGTGGTGGAAACTATCTACTTAATGTTCTTTAAGATTAGATCCATCAGGCTAAGAGGTGTAGTTCTTTCATCCTTGAAAATTATTTTATTCCTTTCCTTCCAAACATTCCAGATAATGAAGCTTGGTGTAAAGGTCCAGGCCAAATTAAGGATCTCATACTCTAAAAAAAATTTCTCCACTTGTTCAGGGTGTTAATGATACTACCTTTGTCTCTATCTGTCTGTTGAAAAACGATGCTAAAAGAATCCCACAACCAGGTGGCATAGGTGCAGCTGTTGAGAATATGCTCCATCGTCTCCTCTTGATATTCACATAACTGACATCTAGAAGGCCCCATAACTCCCCTCTTCTGAATGTTTTCCCAAGTTAATATTTTCTTGTGTTGAACTAACCATATAAAAAGCTTGATCACCCTTGGTAGCTCCAAAGATTTTTCCAAGACTTCGCCAAAATGCAAGGATTTAGGTTAAGGATTATTCTTTTTGCTTCGTTGATATTAAAGATACCTTCTTTGTTTTGGCCCCATCTTAACTGATCCTGCCCATTTGTTACCAAGATATTCGTCTGTTTTAATATGCTCATGAGTTCTCCTATTTTTGCTTTTATGGGGTTGTCCCCTCTACAATCTATTTTCCTCCAGTTTATCCACTTTTCAGTGTCATGAGGAAGATTCTAGAAATCTCTATCTTTTATTAAACCTTGGGAATCGGTTTCCTACTTGGGGCTCATAAAGTCCTCTCTTAACAACATTGGTTCTTGTTACCATTTATCTTCCCAGAAGAGAGCTTGGACTCTTGATTTGATTTCCTATAAGTTGTTGTTTTGTACAAGGTTTCTATTTTCCCAGGCTTTATTCTAGATGCGAGAGCCTTTTACGTCTCCTGACATTCTTATAAGATCACTTGTTTGCCAGGAGCTTGCATATTTTTCCTTCCAAGTTTTAGCCCATTGAGCCCCTAGTTCTTTAACCCATCTCCACCACAGCTTGGCTCCTAGTACATTACTCAGAATCTCCTGATCATCTAAGCATAGGCCTCCATGACTTTTGGGTTTACAGATTTTATCCCAAGAAACTGGGGCCCATTTCCTCCTAGTTTCCTCCTTGCCCCAAAGAAAGTCTCTCTGAACATTCCTAAATTGCTGTAAGACCCCTTTGGGAGCTGGTAGGGCTGATAAGAAGAAAATAGGGATAGATTGCAGAACTGCCTTTGTCAGGATCAACCTACCAGCAAGGTCCAATGATCTGAACGTCCATTTTTTGATCTTGTCTTTCATTTTTTTGAGCACCGGTTCCCAGATACTTTTGTGCAATGGTTTAGGTGTAAGGGGAATTCCCAAATACTTTAAAAGGAGGACATCCCTTTGGAAGCCTAGAATTCTGGAGATGTTCCTTTGAATAGCAATGTTAGTGTTTAAGAAAAAAAATTGATTTGGAGAGATTGACTTCCATACCTGAAGCCAAGGCAAAGTCATTTAGGATTTGTTTGTACGTTGAGGCTTCTTTGACTGTGGGGATACCCTACATCATGGTGTCATCCACAAATGGTTGATGAGTCAAAGCTTGACCATTCTTCGTTAATTGGAGGCCCTTGATCTCTCCTAAGACTTTAGCATTTTTAATGGATGGGCCCAATCCTTCCATCATGAGGATAAAGAGAAACGAAGAGAGTGGGTCTCCCTGTCTGAGGCCTCTGGAAGGAGTAAAGATCTTTGAGGGTGAGCCATTCAGCAGAATTGAAAATATGGGTGAAGTAGCCATAGCCATAACCCATCTGATCCAATCATGATCAAACCCAAAAGTAGAAAGGACCTTTTTGATGTAAATTCAGTTCACCTTGTCATACACTTTTGCAATGTCTAATTGCATGATCATACTAGCCTACCTTTTGCTAGTGAGCGAATGAACTACCTCGTGGGCCTAAATAATGTTTTCCAGGATTTGCCTTCCTTCAACATAACCTGACTATTCCCCTGAAATCAAAGAAGGAAGAAGAGGTTTGATTCTGCTAGCCAAAATCTTGGAAATAATTTTGTAAACCACCTTGCATAAAGCAATGTGTCTGAACTTATCAGGAGTCAAGGCTGAGTCCTGTTTGGGGATTGGGGAGATGAAGGAGGTGTTGAGGGCTCTCAGAATGGATCTTCTTCTTTTGGAGTCCTCTACAACATCCAAAATATCTTGTTTGACAACATTCCAACAGGATTTGAAAAAGTCTACATTAAAACCATCTAGACCTAGAGCTTTTCCATTCTACATATCTTTGATAACCGCACTAACTTCTGCTTCGGTTACTAGTTTATTCAGGTTAAAATTATCTTCTCTAGACACCATCCTGGGGATATTCTTTATAATTTCCTTGATGTGTTGATCTCTATCTAGATAATTTTCTTTTGTGATGCCTCTGAAATGCTGAACCATCACAGCTTCAATATTCTTGTGAGAGGTATGAAGCTCCCCATCTTCATTCAATATTGATGAGATTCTATTGTGTGTTTTATTGGCTATGGTGGATCTATGGAAAAAACTAGTATTTCATCACCTTATTTGAGCCATTGAACTCTAGACTTTTGTTTCCAAAAGATTTCCTCTTGTTTGCATAAATTTTCCCATTCTTGGTTGTGTTTTTCAGCTTGCTCACTTTTGATTTTATCAAAACTGTCTATGATCATTGCTTGGTTTAGTTCCTGCATTTTGATTTCCTCTAATTTTTTGTTTACAAAAATGTTACCAAAATCCTTCTTGTTCCATTGTTTGAGTTTGAGTTTTATGTGCTTTAGTCTTTTATGAAGGAGGAACATTTTGGTGCCCTAACACTGGACATCTTCAGACCACCATTTTTCAATGTTGCTAATGAAATCTGGGTGAGAGAGCCAGATATTCTCAAATCTGAAGGGTATATTCCCAGGAGTGCCAATCCCCTTGATTTATAATTGAATTAGCCAGTGATCAGAGCCTCCAAATGGGAGAACACTTGCAGATATTTCTTTATTTGTGAGCATCAGCTTCTCTAAGATAAAAAATATGTCTAACTTGGAGGCAACCTGGGCACTGCCTCCTCTTTTGTTATTCCAAGTAAAAAGGTTGTTATGCATTTCAGAGTCAACCATTTTCATGTCTTCTGTGAAAGAATGGAACACTACTGAATCTTTACTTAGGATTCTGGTACCTCATTTTTTTTCTGAAAGAGATTTAGTCATGTTAAAGTCTCCTCCAGTGACCCAAGGGATTTCTTCATGTCTGCTTCTGAGTTTTACCAGGGAGTCTAGAAATCTAAGTTTCTCATATATTCTTTGAGGACCATAAAAATTGGTAACCAAGGAGGTATCAGACATCCTCATTGGTTGAATGATAGTTGATAAATAATTTCCCGATGCCTCTGCATCTACTATGCTAAATTTTTGGGGGTTCCAAAGAGTGAGAATGCCTCCAGCTATGTTCTATGATTTGACTTCTAGAAACTCAAATTTACTAAGCCATTTGCTATGGATTTGTTTTATTTTCTGAATGGACCATTTTTTTTCTTGAATGAAGATTATGTTTGGCATTATTAGTTTCATTTTGTTGCTTAGCATTCTTTGTTTTATTTTACTACCTAGACCTCTGATATTCCAAGATATGAATTTCATAATTAAAGATTTGTAAAGGAGTAACTGGTTAGATCTTTCATCTTACCCGAATCTATCATTAGTTTTCCACACTCCATTAAGAGCTCATTTTTTGCTTTTTTTCTGCCTCTCTTCTTTCCTGGATTTCTAGTAGCTAATCTCGGAGTTAATTTCATTGTTTTCACCCCACTGTGCTCCTGTTTCTAGATGCTTTTACCTTTTTCCAGCCCTCGTTCCTAAGTTTTCCATAAAAAAAACTATTGTATTCTCATGCATTCTTCTTGAGGTAGAGAATCTATTCCTCCTTTGGTTCCCTACATCAGGGATCCTTCCAGATCCAAGTTTTCCTAGTCTAGAATTTCTTGAAGTTCATGATCTTCTAGATCAGTTTCACTTTGGGTCATTTCCTGTTCCATCTCCATTTTTGTTTCACTTCTCATGGCCTCTGTTTCAAAATCAATATCCATAGATTGATTTTTGTCCTCCTTTTTTTCTTTTTCTTTAGCATCTACCTCCTGATATTGGTTCTTTCTTGTGATTTCTTCAGTCTCTTATAGAACTTGAAACTTATTCTGACTACCCTTATGCCCCTCGGTATGTTGTTGCTTTGACCCCTTCTTTCCTCCCCTTCCTCTACTAGCCACTTTCTGAAATCTTTCAGTGTCCTTCGTTGTATTAAGCTTTTATTTGTTATCTTCTTTACTAAGATGGCAGTCTCTTAAAAGATGCCCATGTTCACGGTATCTTCGGCATCTGAAAGGGATATGCTCATAGTCTACTTCTGCACCTACTCCTCATCAAAAACTTCCAGGATAACTTCATCCAAAAGTGCTCCAGATAGATCCATTTCCACACATATCCTTACAAACGAGGTATATTTTCCCCTTCTTGTGGCTTTAGAAGCTTTGACAAAGCGTCCTAGTTTATTGCCAATGGCAGCCAACGATTCAGTTTGCCAATAATCAAGAGGTAGATAGTAGAGCCTTACCCACACAAGAACCAAAGAGAAATTCTCCCTCTCTGGGACAAAGTTCATTCTCCAAGGTCTCATATAGAGACCCGCTGCAACAAAAAAATAGGGTCCACCTTTGAATATTTTGTCTTTATCTTCGATGTTAGAGAACACCACTGTGAAGAATCCTTTTGACCCAAGATGTAGGTCAATGCTTCCTTTGGGTTTCCAATGATACTTGATCCACATCTGTAAAGCTTTTTCAGCAGGCCATAGTCCCATGAATTTACAGATAATGGCGTAGGTTCCCATGTGTTCCCTATGCTCCTACAGAGCAAGATCATTTAATATTACTCGAGGAGTGATTTCTACTTTTGGTTTGTAAGGTCCTTTTTGTTTCTTGTCTCTTGAACCGAGAGTTTTGTCTTCTTCCTCTTCGTCCTTTCTGCTACTGTTTTCTTTTGTTCTAGTCCCATCTGTTTCCTTTTCATTATCCCTCTTCCTGTCATTCATACAACCTTTACTGTTTCCAATTTGTTATTTACTTCTGCTGGCCATAGCATCTTTGTAGGAGGGATCCAAGCTCCCTCCCCTGCCACTCTCGATTAGAGTCGAACTTTTCGTAGTCACTTCGGATCTCCCGTGTCCCCTCCCTATTTTATGAGTACAATCCAAAAAAAAAATCATATTTTTCACCTCACATGGAAGTGGACTTTTCTTTTGAGTTGGCACCAATGGTAGCACCAGCATTAAAGGAACCATATAGGATGAGCACACTAGAGTTGGTGGAATTGAAAATGTAGTTGAAGGAATTTCTTGACAAGGGATACATTAGGCCAAGTGTGTCACCTTAGGGTGCACCAATGTTTTCTGTGAAGAAGAAGGATGGTACCCTTAGGTTATGCATTGATTACAAGTAGTTGAAAAAGGTGGTCAACAAGAATAGGTATATGTTGCCAAGGATTAATGACTTATTTGATTAGTTGAACAGAGAAGCAATGTTCTCGAAGATTGATCTGAGATCATGATACCATCAAGTACACATTAAAGAAGAGGACATCTACAAGACTGCATTCAAGAGAAAGTATGGGCATTACGAGTTTGTTGTAGTTCCATTTGGTTTGACTAATGCTCCAACTACTTTTATGTACTTGATGAATAATGTATTGTATCCTTATCTAGACAATTTTTTTATTGTATTCATTGATGATATTTTGGTATATTCTAAAAATGAGGAAGAACACATCGAACACTTGGTAACAATGTTGAAATTACTGAGAGAGAATAAATTCTATGTTAATCTCACTAATTTTGGTTGCTTTCAAACATAGGTACACTAGTTGGGGAATGTCGTTTCCAAGGAAGGCATAATAGTGGATCCATAAAAGATAAGGGCTATCATGGAGTGGGAAAATCCTAGGAATGTGGATGATGTAAGATCATTCATGGGTTCAACGGGTTATTAGAGGAGGTTCATCAAGAAGTTATCATAGATTGATTATCCTATTATATCGTTGCAACTGAAAGGTAAGAGATTTTAATAGACAGAGGAATGTGTAGCTAGTTTTGAGTAGTTGAAGAAGTTGTTGACAAATGATCTAGTTCTAAATATTTCAAATCTAGAATAAGAGTGTGTGGTATGTACAGATGCTTGCAAGAGAGGATTTGGTGGATTCCTTGTACAAGAAGGATATGTAGTAATCTATGGATCAAGGAAACTAAATGAGCATGAACATAATTATTTGACACATGACCTTGAGTTGGCAGCGTTCATCCATACTTTGAAGAAGTGGAGACATTATCTTCTTGGTAGGAGGTTCACCTTGATGAGTGATCATAGTAGATTGAGGTATCTATTTAATCAACTAAATCTAAATTCCAATCAATTTAGATGGTTAGCCACGATTAGTGAGTTCGACTTTGAGATTAGGTACATTAAAGGTAAAGAAAAAAGGGTTGCAGATGCTTGTCGCAGGAGAGTACATGTAAATCACATAAAAACAATTAGATCTTATGAGGCATATTTATAGGATCGGATATTATAGGTAAGTCAATAGGATGACAATTACATGGAGCTTATGACCACGTTACAACTTGGTACAAGTGATTAGGATGGGGACTGTCATCTCAGAACATATAGTTTAGTAAGATTTAGTGACAAGGTATATGTTCCAGACAACAGTGAGCTCAAGAAGCTTATCTTGAGGGAATTTCACACTAATCCATATTCAAGCCACCCAGGATATCATAATACATTTACAATGGTGAATAATTTCTACTATTGGCCGAACTTGAAGAAAGAAGTGGCAGAGTGTGTGGTTAGGTGCTTCGATTGCCAATAGGTAAAAGTAGAGTGTAAGCATCCACATGGTCTACTACAACCGATTCTTATTCCATAGTGGAAATGAGTGGTCATTTCCATGGATTTCATTACACGTTTTCCAAGGACATCTAGACAACATGATTCTATTATGGTCATGGTCGACAAGTCGAGAAAGGTAGTGCACTTCATTCTAGTGAAGTCTACAAATTCAACTAATTATGTAGCATAGGTCTTCATCAAATATGTAGTGAGGTTGCATGGTGTTCCAATGAATATTGTGTGATATAATGATGCCAAGTTCACTTCTAAATTATTGAAAGAGTTATTTGTTAGTTTGGGTAGAGGCTTGGCCTTTAGTACAACTTCTCATCTGCAGACAAATGTGTAGAAATTCGCATTGTAGATCAACAGATTATGCAATATACTAAAAGACAATACAAGATCTACTTCTACAACACTTTGTGAAAGCTTAATCAAATTGAGCAAGATAAATTGAACACATATAACTAATAAGGAGAAATCAATCACACATAACACAAAGGAATAACCTAGGGGAAGCCTCAGCCTAAAACTCCAACATTGTATTATCATACAAGTGGAAATATAGTCTGGATTACAAAAAGAATTAGCTCACAAGCTATCCTACTCTCTTTGCAATCCCTCTGCTGCTCATAGGTAGTTAAACACCTCTCTCAAACCTTCTCCTCTACCCTCCAAGCTTCCTATTTCTTTGCGTAATTTTCCTTGGGGTCCAGTGTAGCCACTTGTGTGAATTGGCCTCTCCACATGCCCACTAACCTTTGATCCAACCATGCAATCCTGAAGGAAATAAATCCTTCTCCATGTATGAGTTCCCTTTATAGGAAAAATCCATCCAACTGATAGTACATTGTCCCTCCTCTGATCTCAACTGGATCTCTATCTAAACTGACATGCATGAGTTATTCATGAGAGAATATTCAGTTATATGAAGTGCAGTAGTTTTATGCAAGCATGCATTAACTAACTGAACTCACATTAAGTTAAACAAACTGTTTAAATCAACCTAACTAGACTTAACTCCGTTAATTGAGCCAACTAGTTACAACTCAAATTAGAACTCATCCTTATCTCTTTAGTTGATGGATAAATTCCTCAATTAATGGAGAAACTATTGCATGTCCTCACATAGACTTCATGTTTGATTTTTTACAACTAATTAACTCATGGTGAATTAATTAATTTATTTTCAAACATTTTTTAAGTTCAAATTCGAATTTTACTTCTTATTTTAGTCCACGGACTAACTAAAATTGGAATCCATCTTGAATTGCTAAAAATAGCAATGCTATTTTTAGCACTTCCATTTTTCATTCCTTGTTGCTCAATCCAACACTGGTACTGAAACTACTATTTATAGCAGTGTTATTTTTAGCACTTCTATTTTCAGCATTTCTTGTTGCGATTTTCAATACTTCCTCTCAACAAGAAAGGCATTCAACTCGAACCCGATCCTGTACCTTTGGAGTGTTCTGCATGCAACACTTCTACCAACTGTGGTTGCTCCAGCAACTCTAGAAACAAAAACAAATCCCAATTGACTTCTCTGTTGGGCTAGAAACATACTCTAATGTTGAATCTCTACCTGTTTCTAACAAGTGCTCCCTCTCTGATGTCTGAGCTACTGCAACAATCCATGCATCTCACTCCATTGCACACCTCTTTGTGCCATCCTACACTAGTGCAACACTGTTGTGCCTCTCACATTCTTGCAACCTCCTAGCTCTGTACTGTCTTGGGATTCCGACACTGTAGCTCTCTCTGCCACTCCATCTGCATCTGTCTCTACTGTTACCAGGAATAGTGTCCACTCGGAGCTGCTATTCCCACTAAGACTAGTGGCTATCTTAGAAATAAACAAGTTAAAACTACTTTCGCTTTCCTTTATGAAAAATAGATAAGAGCGGAACAAAGGACACCAACCTTAGTCTTGCGCTTGGTTCCTTGCTTGGTTCCTCTCATTCCTGATAGGTCTTTGCCTCTTCTTCTTCGTTTTCCCAACTTCAAAGAGCACCTGTGGAATCAAAGAAGCATAATACTATCAAAAAACAAAGATTTATATTCATAAAAAACACAGGACCAGATATGTATTGACCACACAAATGCATATACAATCAAACATACAAGAATGTGGAGGAAAAATTGAATAGCTTTATTAATATCAAGAATAGCAAGAGAATTACAACCAATTGTTCTGACCCAACATCATCCTCCAGCAAGAAAGCCCTTCTTCATCTCAAGTAATGCTTAGATCACCCAACACTATGATGTTACACTAGAAAACCAACAACACTTCTCTACAAGATACTAGATTCCACCCTCTGGATCTCTGTGATGAGGTATCCATATATAGATGATTGTAGGGGGTGAGTCAGCTTCTGGGATTTTGATTAGTGTCCTAATTCAGATAGTTCTTGATTCCGCTTGGAGATTGATGGTCTCTTACTCATCCCTGGGCGAAATCAGAGAGGCAAGTGTCAGAGGGGAAGTTTCTGGAAGATTCTATGATCCTCCACCTCGCAAACTACCTCTGCCATTTTTCCATCTCACCCATCACACCCTATAGAGGGGCCATCCAGTATGTATCGCACCTTTTACACTGGGAAGGTAGTATGCATCACACCCTCTACACTGGGCATTCTGTATGGTCCAGTTTTGACCAGTTATGAGCAGTTTTCTGTGGAGAACTTCTGGGAGATGATGTAATCAATTAACCTTGTTCATTTAGGTAGTGAAGAAATAATTTTAGGGACTTAGGAGCGCTTAGTTTACAGACGTTTATGATTGGGGTTGCAGTGCCCAAAAATGTCTATAACAGTTGCCCCCTAAAGCATGAGGTCGTTAATCTTTTGATGTCGAGTGAAATGCTTTATCATGAGGATCCGAAGTTTTTTCAAGCAGAGAGGTGACTTGTAATAAGATACAATAAAATACATTATTTTCATAATATTTTTCATGATCTAGCTGGGGTGGGAATTCCCAAGCTCAGCTTTATAAATTCATTTTCATGTACATAGGACAGACAACCATCTGTGTGATAGATTGATGATTCGGACGGAGTCATCATCCTTTGATTTGGATGATCATCTGTTCGGCAATGATGTACATTTGATGTCTTTATTTTCCTGAATATATTGCAGCCCGGATGGATGAAACTAGATCCGGGGTCTTCAAAAATCATTCAGTCGTCACTCAGAGTACAAGTCGATCCATGTGAAAAATGTTCTGGAGTCGAACATGGAAGGACATTGCCTGATTACCAGTGAATGATGTAAGTTGTTAACAGGCACGAGAGGGATCACCAATAATGACAATGATCCTCAAGGTACTATAGTACAATTTGCATGGTGTGAAAACATGACTTGGCATTGAACACCACGCAAAATCTTCCAGTCAAAGGCCATTGATGTAAACTTGTCGTCGAAAGTGAGAAACATGCCATTGAGGTATGCAAGCTTCAAAGTACTGAAAAGGGTTGTTCCTAGGTCGAATTCTTGGATAATGACCTGATGTCGACAAGAAGTGACATGTCATAGGAGGGCCTTAATGAATCCCACATCTATGACACGGAACGAAGAAAATGATTTTGGAGGTGAAAATGATCTGATGATATAGGGATCAGGGTGGCGGTCATGAAAGAATGGAGCGTGAATGTATTGCAGCGGATGGGACACGGGTGAATTCTTTGAGTGACTTCTCTTGAGCATACCGGTGACACTTGATAATGGATTGGTAACATTAACCCCAAATATGGATGGTGTGATGGACCAATGGTATTATGACCGGTGAACGGAATAACCCAACCCAACTCGGACGGAGTGAAAGTGTCATGTTCAAGAGCGACTTGCTACCAATAAAGTTTTTTCAAGTTTTCTTCGCAATTTTCCCCAGTCATTGTTGACCAGTACCTCTTTATTTTTGTCAAGCTTGAGGAGGATAACATATGCTTGTTCTATAATCCACCCTTCGGGTGAACTCGTCGCTATGTTTTAACGAGCCTAGTGACAGTGAAACTTGTTCTCGTCCATTTGGACAAGTTTGTCGCTATTGGTTTTAATGAGTTTAACGACAATGATAACTCAGTCCTTTTTCATTTTTAAAGAGTCTGAAAAAGAGATGGAAAGGAAACTCCAATGATTCTTTTTTTTCATATAATCCCTTAAGTCCAAAAAAGCATAAAATAATATGAAAGGGATGAATTTTTGATAGTTTTAATGAGCCGAATAAGACAAGCACTCGATCTTTTTGTGTAATAATCCCTCAGGTCCAAAAATTTTAAAATCTCAAGGAGGGATATCACTTCCGATGAATTTAATGAGCTAGAGGCTAATCGCTCGGCAATCTTTTCATATTTTACGAGTCAGTTGAAAAGAGCTTAAAGGAGACTCGTTTTTTGAGGAATGAGTGATGATTTTGGGTAGCAACTGATTCCAGGTAAGGTTTGGAATTTTCCAATAATGGCAGTGTCACAAGGATGGCTAAAAGAATCACTCTTCGAAGATGTTCCTCAAAAGGGTAAACAATCAAATGGAGGCATATGATCGGCTAAAACAGAGTGGATGTGATGATGAGAACACGACCAAGGCTCAAAAGCTGATGATAATGCATTCACAATGGTTATTTACCAGAGATCAGTTCATTTTTTAATGAGTTTAAACTCTGGGGGAAACATTTGCTCATTTCTTATGTTTAATTTTTAATGATCTTGAACTCCGCGAAGAAACTTCTCGTGACAAAGGTCATTAATAATTTGATTTACCGCTAGCACTTTGTTCTTTCAAAGGTCGTACTACCTGTTCAATTGCTTCATCAAACCAATTAGAAATGAAAACATATGCTTGATAAATGAGTTTACAACACTAATAGTTTACTTGAATTACGCAAATGGTAATTTAAAAGTGACTTTTACCTCTCATTTTACCATTTCATTTGAATTTGGTTTGTTGGAGTTCTGGAGGTGCTTTTACCCCTTGATTTTCACTTGTTGATTCCGGGAGATTTTGTGGATGATTCTTGGCGCCATCTAGACCGGGTAGGAGCTAAACTTGTGCTCTTTTGTTACATTCTTTCCTTTTTGAATTCTAAGCATGTTTTCCTGCTTTGCTGAGCTTCTGGGGTTTGAAGAATTTTCCCTGGCTCCATCGCATGCTTCCCAAATTGAAAGGTGCGATGCATAATGGCCTTGTCACTGGTCTGTCATTATGCATCGCTCCCAGTACACTACTGGGGTGCGATGGGTGCAAGGAGGAAACTTTTTTGCACAACTTTCTTATGGATATTTTGCTTGTTTTTGCCAAAGCAAGATCTTGAATCTTCTCTTGTTTGTTTTCCAGAGATTCATCAGAGAAAAATAGTTGTTACATGGCGAGAATGTGAGCATGAAGAAGAAGACATGGTTGCTTTACATGATCTGGGTATGGTAACTGCATTGCAGAACTGTGGCCTGCTGAAGTTTTTCCGCATCTCTAGCATGAGGCAACAAATCAACTTGTTGCAATATTTCATCGATGCCTGGGATCCTACTAACCAGGTGTTCCAGATTAGGGGCATGTCTATCCCTTTGACTGTCGTGGACATCTATTTTTTGACCAGTTTATCGAGGCATGGCGCCCCTCTCTCATTATCGGGCCTTGCCGACAGTGGTGAGTCCATGAGAGAGTATATTTGCTGGCACTGCAGAGAGGGATCTCAGTTGAGTACGGATGAAAAGATCAATATACAAGATGTCACTGACCGGCCCTTGAAGACCATTCTGTTCACTTTTGCTAGACTGGCTGGTAGTGCGGCTCTCCACATAGCTAACAGGTCTTACATGCAGTATGCTTTGGAATGACTTGAACCTAAGGTGTTCAACTGGTGTGATGCGGTACTCTCTGTTATGAAAGAACAACTGACCAAAGTGAAAGGTGAAATATCCAAGAATTTCAGCTATGGTTCTATTTTGACCGCTTTCGCTTCGGAGAAGATCCCATTGATGCAACCACAGTACATCTCACTTGGCTTACTTCCACCGATAGAGCCACGGATGTAGAGATGGGTTGACCTCATGTCCCGACATGTTGGCCAGGCTCATATTTCTTTCTCTGATACTTTCTTCGAGTGGTTTGATCATTAAGAGATGGTTTACGCCAAGTTTCCATATGCTGGCATGGATTTTCGAGGTGACCTGGATTTATTGCTACCGGCTGGCGAGCAGTGGGGTGATATGGGTAAATTATCTGACCATGTCTCTGTTTATTGCTTTTATAATGTTCTTATTCTTTCTTTTATCAAGACTTAATCGAAATTTATGCGCTCATGCAGACAACAGACTAGTTCGACCAACAGTACGCCGGAGAGAACCAGCTACCGTTCTGGTAGGAGAGGTTGTAGGGAGGGCCATCCTCTGCGACCTTGACGGGCCAAGACTCTTTCAAAACTACAGGACTAGGTCGAGGGTCTCACCCTTGGTGTCTAGGATGTGAGGACCAACAATTTGCCTCTACGGTTGCAGCGACATATTACTGGTGTGTCGAGTCGATGGACTAGGCTTTTACGCATGATTGCACAGGCGATGACTTGTTATCACCAGCATCACTAGACTAGGGTGCCCCCTATCATTTTCATTTTTGGGTCATTTGACTGATTTTTTTCTTGGTTACAGAAAATTATGTGTAAACCATAAATAGTTATATATATATTTTTTATTTTCGGAGCTTTATTTTGGTTAAGTTACATGATCCTATTGCAAATATTGATGTGATGCTTCTTTTTATAAATGTCGCAAATGTCTATCTAACACATAATTTGCCAATGAGTCTGTTAATGTGTTTAAATTTCTAGAAATATGTTGATATTGAATGAAATCGAACTGTCTTTCCAAAATTCCGACCCTTAGGAACATGCGATAAATAGCTAGATTCCGTACAGAGTAGATACCAGTGAGTTGTAGAATGACGAGTTCTGAGTCTAGCCTGACGACAAGTCGACATATGCCATGTGCGATGGCATCAGAGAGGAGTTCTATCAACACGTTGTATTTATCGATATTGTTCGTCGACTGGCCAATACATACCCCTTTGAAACTCACTAACTCGCCACTGGGATCGAAGATGGCCCAGGCCGCAGAAGATATGTTCCATGAACTATAAATCACTTTGTCAGCATATCCAACAAATGATTCCGATAGGTTTGACATCTGTAAAAAATGCAAAAAGTGGATTACCTAATTGAAACAATTATCCTTAGCGAAAACAAAAAATGTAACAAAAGCATAGGGATTACTATGCGGAATTAAGCATAGTAATGCTTGAGGTACAACCCATTGCGGGGTTGCGCTAGTGGAATCCCATAATAATCCATCAACTTGTAGGCTCCTTTTGCTAATACACGCTTAACAATATAAGGGCTCATCCATAAATATTTGAACTTCCTTGCTCCCAACTTATCGGACTCCTGGTCATAAAGTAAGACCAGGTCGCCTTTTGAGAAGACATGAGTTTTGACATTTTTGTCGAACTGTGCTTTGACTAATTTCTTATGGGCTTCATTAGCCGAATCTGCATCACAACGGGTTTCATCCAATTGGATTAGTTCCAAGAAACGAGCCTCTTCTTCTAAAGTTTCGGGGAGAAGGTCGACTGCGAGTTTGAGGGAAGAGATTTCACACTCAATTGGTAAGATTGCTTCCAGGCCAAACACTAGTTGAAAAGGTGTAAACCTGGTTGCATTCCTCACCAATGTCTAGTATGCCCATAAGGCCGAGTACAGGATCAGGTTCCAACTCTGTTTATGGACTCCAATCATCATTTGTAGCATGCGCTGCAGGACCTTGTTGATTGCCTCAACTTGTCCATTAGCTTGTGGATAATACGGAGTAGAGCTATCATGGGACAGTCCTAATTTGGCAGCCAACTCAACCATCATGTAATTGCGAAAATGTGATCTATGATTTGTGACTATGGCCTGTGGAACACTGAATCTGGAGACTACGTGATTGAAAAAAAAAGGGAAACTATTTCATCATTGTTGTTTAATGTAGGCATTGCCTCGGCCCATTTGGTAAAATAGTCTATTGTGACTATGATATACCTATGCCCCCCGATTGAGGTGGGGTTACATGTCATGAAATCTATTCCCCATTTGGTGATCGGCCAAACAACAACTACTGGTTTTAGAGGTGCGGGTGGTCTCCTGGTTTTGCTATCGAATATTTGACAAGCATGGCAACTTCTGACTACAGTTATGCAATCTTTGAACATTGTTGGCCAGAAGTATCCTGCTCGTAAAATTTTCTGTGCCGTAGCATAACCAGATTGATTCCCCCTACATGCGCCTAAATGACAATCATTCAGGACTTTTTTGGCCTCCTAATGGGTGAGGCACCTCCATAGAACTGTATCGATACCACGACGGTAAAGCGTATCACCGATGATCATGTAGTCTTTTGCTTGGTATCATATCTATCAATGTTCAGAGCATGAGGTATTAGACATATATGTTTGGGTTTGGAGATAGATTATTATATCTCCGTACCACGGATTGCTTGAAGATATCAAAAACAAATTTTCATCCATGATCGCTTCTTCGGACATTGCATCATTGGACGACGATGGGAGATCACATAGTAACTCCGCAAAAACCAGGGCTTTCTTTGATTTGGATTTTTTAAATTCCAGTTCAAAATCTTGTAAAATTGCTATCCATTTTGAATATTTGCCCCCTAGCAACTTTCGCGGCAATATCTAAGTCATGGGGTTGCAATCCGATAAAATTGTAGTTTTTCTGAAGAGGACGTAGTGTCGAAATCTCTGTATTGCTTGAACAGCTGCTAAGGATAGCTTTTCAACATAGTAGTATTTCATTTTTGTATCATTTAAGTTTTAGCTTAAATAATATATAGGATGTTCAATTCCATTATGTTCTTGAACTAAAACCATCGCTATGGTCGTATCTGCTACAGCTAGATACAGGTCAAAGTCTTTTTGATAATCAGGAGCATACATTAATGATGCTTTTATTAGGGATTGTTTTAAAGCATCAAAGGAAGCTTGCGCGACCTGATCCCAAATGAAGGGTACTTCTTTTTTCAATAGATGAGTATAACCTTTAGCAAGTTCAGCATAATTTGGAATGAACCTCCTCAGAAAGTTCGCTTTCCCTTGGAGTTTTTGAATCTGAAGCAAATTTGAAGGTGGAGGCAAATCAATGGTTGCCTGAACCTTACATGGGTTGAGCCGAATCCCATATTTTGAGACCACAAAGCCAAGTAAACGACTAGAACTAACACAAAATACACATTTGTGCGGGTTGAGTCGTATCTTGTAGTGTCGACAACATTGAAATATCGCTCTCAAATGCTGTGGATGATCGGTCCGCTTTCGCGAATGAGCTGGAAGATCGTTGAGATATGGTTGAACGATGTTCTTGATGCCATGGAAAGAATAGTTCATTACTCTCTGAAATGTTGCGCCTGCGTTCTTTAAACCAAAGGGTAGCTTGCGATATGCAAATATGCCCTACAGAAAAATAAATGCATTCTTTGACTGGTCCTGTGGGCGGATATTTATTTGATTATACTCAGAAAATCCATCCATAAACGAAAAGATTTCACATCCCACACATTCGTCAATTATCTGGTCAATGAAGGGCGTAGGGTAGTTGTCTTTTGGACAAGCTTGGTTTACATCCCTATAATCGACGCACACTCTAATCGTTCCTTGTTTCTTCATTAGAGGAATAATATTTGATACCCAATCGGTTAGAGGAACAGGGTAAATAAAACTAGCATGGAGGAGTTTTTCAACTTCTGCCTTGATGGCAATGTCCTTCTTGGGGTGCACCTTCCGTAGTCGTTGTCGTACTGGTTTGACATCTAGATACATCTTAATTTCATGTTCAACTATGCTCGAGTCAATGCCTGGCATTTCATCATATGACCAAGCAAAGACATATCTAAACTCGCGAAAGGGAACACTATATACTTCTAGTTCTGATGAAGAACAAGATTTGCTGACATGAATATTCTCTACAATATCTATTTTGGTCGAGATATTTATGGCGATAGTCTGTTCAATATTGGATAGGTTTCACTCGGAGTCCACCATATTTACAGTATTTGACAGAAAGTCAAAAACTGAGGGATGATCTAGGTCACTGGAACTATCTTCTTTCCAATTCAGAAGATGGGAATGATGGTAGTAATCTTCCCATGGTGCCCCATCAATCATCATCAATTGAACGATTCCTTTGTTTGTAGACTGTACTTGCGACCAAGGATCCGAAGGGGTGCCATATTCCTTAGACCTATCTATCCAAACGCTTGATGAGCGTTGATACGGGTTTGCCTCCCATGTTGCAAACATTGATTGTTATAATATTTCCAGTGGGCTTAGAGGCAATACTTGTAGATGATCCATATTAATATCGTTTTCTGACATCTTTTGAGTAGAAGATATCATATTGTAGGTTCCCACCTTAGCCACTTCCACCAAATTGGTTGGAGGCGGTAGGGTAAAAGTTCCCATTAATGTGGCGTCTTTTAGTAGGCCTACTCCGATATTTTGAAGAAAATTATGGCTTCCATGGATCATCAGAATGCTTCCCGTAACTTGTGAATTGATGGGGAGAAATGTTTGTTGGTTGATGATTGTAATTCCTCCTTTTAAAGGAAATGAAATTTTCCTAAAGTAGGTCGACACAACGGCAACCATGGAATATATCTAGGGTCTTCCTAGTAGGATATTGTAATCGATGTTTCTGTCGATAACTTCAACATCAATTTCTACTGTTTTGCCCCCCAGTTCGACTTGCAAGTTACTTAATATGCCATATGGGGTGTATGTTCGTCCATCAAATGCTTTTAATGTCATCAACAATCACGACAAGGTTGGAGACCCTAAAGTTTTCAAGAAACTCATTGACATAATACATGTGGATGCCCCCTCATTAATAATTGTCCTATGAATAGTTTTGTTGAGGGCTTTCACTTGAATAAGGAAAGCTAATTGAGCTGGTAACTGAGGGTCATATCCTTTGTGGTTAATGGACACAAGATTGGAATCCATTGGGTTAATCTCACCTATTTTTGATAATAAAGCCTGCTTTTGGGAGGGGCAATTTTGCAATACCTCAAGTGTTGACATTGCGGAGGGCGATTGGGCTAAATCCTCCATTATATTATAGTGTTGTGCTGCTCTGGCACAAGGATTAAACGTCAATTTGTGTACCACTCCCTTCGGTGGTTTTATCGTTGATTCAAGAATTATGGGTGGCACAACTTCAATCGAAGTTGTTGTCGAACTAATAGGTTGATCATTATCCTTGTTGTTCGACATCTGTGGATTCCCATAATCTTTATTCCTTGTCGATATCAAAGCATCATTCATCTGCTTCGAAACAGACAACATTAGCACTTGGGACGGGGAAGCATTGTCGTTAGCAACCAAATTTGCACCTAGGTTTGTAAATGGATTAGTCAATACTACCGAGGTTTTTGAATTCTTAAAGAATTTTTTAAGCTCAGCTTTATATGGACACTCCTTGGTCCAATGATCCTCATCACATATTAGGCATGGAAGACTTGGTTTCGTATCCCCAGAAGGCTTTGCAGAAGATTTTTCAAGAGACGACTCCTCCTATTTCTTGTTCTTCCCTGTCTTTTTCTTCTTGCCTCCTGGTTGCTTGGGTTCTTTGCCTTTGTCTTTCGACACGGCATTTACTTCCGAGGCTAGAAGTTCTTCATTTGCGGTTTGACTTGAAACTGTATGGGCCTTTTTCGAGGTAGCCTTTACGGTTTTAGTGCTTGTCATGCCTATCACGCCATGGCCAGCATGAGAGTCTTTGTTTGATTTAGGAAGGAGAGGGACAGAAAATTCTAGCCTAGGAGCATCAGGGATTTTATCGTAGAGCGTGCCAGACTGAGTATAGATCAAGTCTAGATATTGTGTGCAAGCAATAACTTGCTCTTCAGTGACAACTCCTCCTTTTGCCACATCTTCTGTAATAGAAGGTAACAATGACTTAATAAACCACTAAGCCAATTGCTGATCAGGAACATATGTTTTTACCATTCTACGATGACGTCGCCACTCATGAATATGATCGGCTATGTGAGTAGCCATCTTTTGTTTGAATTGGTAAGCAACTCTGTTCCCATTTCGTACCTTATGGGTAACTGAAAATGCATTAAAAAGGTTGTGGCTAGGGTACTGAAGTTATCAAATGAAGCTTTAGGCAATTCAATATACCATTTTGCTGTCGGACCAGTTAACGTTCACTGAAAAAGGCAAAGCCTGATTGAATCATCATTGAGAGTTTTGTATGAACATCACAAATGAAAGGTCATCACATGATTCAACAGGTCTTCACCAAGATTTCCATTAAATTTAGGAATATCAAACGAAAGTTTATGCGGAATCGTCGGCCACCAATGGGCATAGGCAATTGGATCATAGGTTAGTCGATTTAGATCTGGTAACTCTAGGGTTGCCACAAAAGGCAACTGTTGATTCAGGCTTGGTGAAGCATACCTAGGATAAGACGGAATTGCCTGAGCAGTTGGTCTTTTCATACCAGCATCATGCATTTGATGCTGGTAACTTTGGTAAGGTTGATAGGCATGACCATTATGATATGGTTGATATTGACCGTTATTATACGGCTGCCCATTAATTGTAAAGATTTGTTGCTCATATCCTTCGTGAGCTTGTTGGAATTGCAGTTGTTGGTATTGCACCAGCCAGGGTTGTGAAGCCATGAGCTGTTGTCCAGTATTGTCTGCTTGACCAAGATGGGGGGTGATGGTCCCCGTTTGAACCTATTTCATTCCACTAGTTGGTGACTGTGGTCATGTCGTAGGTACAAGAGGTTGTTGCATTATAACCTGAGAAACCTGAGGTTGGCATACAACTGGTAACACTTGTACTTGCGACATTGCCACAATAGTTGATGTAGTGGGTATATTTGTCATAGGTAAACTTTGTTGCATTGAGTATACAACTCTTGGTTATTGAGGCAGGATTGGCACCCAACCGCTAGATGTAATTCCAGCATAACCTAAATTATGTTGTGAACTCTCACATGGTTGTCCTTTCGATGAGGATAATGAAAGGGTATATAGCCCTCCATACAGTGGTAATCTAGTGCTCAAAGGAATCATTTTCCTTTGGGGACCGGATTACCCAAATTGACCCTGTGAAGGATCAATTTGTCGAGACTCAACATGAGAGATTCCAGATACAAATCTAGACGAACAAACATGAACAGTCCATACTATCAAAACAGCCTCTGGCTGGACTCCATCTAGTGATTGAGAGCTAGTTGGGATAGATGGAACGCCGAAAAACATTGTCGGAGTAGCAACAGGAACTTCTATCGTTGTTGTGTTGGATGACACAGTCCTAGATGTCGATGGTTGTTTAGACATATTAAGCCTATCCAAAAGATTCCTTAGTGATTATTCAAGTACTTCCAATGGCAGGAGAATAACTTCTGATGAAGAAGGATATAGGGTGATCCCAGTTCCAAATTGTGATGGAGCACTAGATGGGGGATCTTCCATAATCTCTTCGATGGTAATCAATCCAAGAGGAAGAGGTAGATCGTCAAGTCGGTAAAATATTTTTGGTGCCAAAGAAGATACAAATTATGCAGTGATAGATGTTCGAGGAGTAACACCATCTGAATCAGTTGTAGATGGAGCTGGTTCAGGAATAGAAGTGTTTATTGTCGCACTAGGATCAGTTGTAATGTCCTTTTGTTGCTGCAGAATTTCTTCTGTAGAGGCAAGGATACCAGAAATGTTCGGAGTAACAAGAGTCTCTGAGGATGTCAGAGTACTTGCTCCAACTATCCTAGGGGACTTTGATCCGGTCAAATGAGTTCTCTTTGTCCAAAATAGCTTCGTTTCTGGAGTCAACGATGGTTGACTCGTAAGTCTCTACGAATGATGGGGTTTTGATTGACTTTCTTCCATGATTGTGGATTACTTGATCAACTCGAAATTAATAACAGAAAATGATTCTGAATTAAATGAATTTTAGATGCTTTGACACAACTTGTTTTTTCAATTTTTAAGAGTCGAGAAAAAATAAACGATGACTCTAGTCGCCTTCGATTTTTAATGAGCTTGAAGTGAAAAGTGCTCAGATGGACCTTTTCCTTTAAGGAGTCTGAAAAGGAACGAAAGAGACTCCTCTAGAAATCTAGATAGAGGGATTACCAAACCAATCGAAAAACTGCATAATACCTTTTTATGGTACGGCAGTCAATCTTCCTGAATGTTGTGTTCAGTGCATTGTGATCGATAGGGCAGCAGACACGGCTTCCTAAGGATAAATGGTATAGCCTATTGTGGTCTCCCAATATATACTCGACGATATGTGGGAGCACAATTCCGTACTGGCACTTGTCATCTTAAAGAGGAGGAATCACCCAACCAACAGTGAAAGTGATAGTTACCAGGCTTTACGACGCTGGAATATGTCTCTAGCCTAGACTTCTAGATATTGTGCGTTAGGTTCCAAAGCGTTTTTAGATTCATTAAATTTATTTTATAGTTGATCTTGTTTAAAAAATTTCCTTTCAGGTTCACCACATGATGTGTATATACAATTCCTAAAATGCAGTCTAATATGATAAACAATCGTTTAATCTTCTTATGCAATGAAAATCCTAGCTACTAAGGAAAGAGAACTAAGGGTCTTTCAACAAAGAGCATAGAGCACACACTAAATGCACTGTCCTAAATCAAACCAAGAAGTCTAATGCAAATGCACATGTATGTATTTGTTTTTAGCCTTCTTAATGTGTGAATGATAAGAAGAAAGCTAAGTGCAAATCTGAACTATCTTTTCAAAGCAACAATACTAACAAATTTCTTTTCAAAACGAAGTGAGAAAGGACGAAACTTTTCATTTCGAAATGAAAACTGTTTTCGACACCTAAAAACTACTAATTCAAATCACATACAAGAGTAACAATACAATCGACAATCAAGAACAACGAGATTCTCTTCTAGGACTGAAAACGACACTTGCGACACTTTCATATCAAGAAACAATAGTCTGATTACGCTACTTCTTTGTAAAAGAGAACTGAAAATGGCGCACAATACATAAAAACACTTACAGTTCTTTGCACAATGGAGGTGGAACTATGGAAGAGAAGGGGGTTTCCACAGAGATATACTGGCCACAAACAACAAAACTCCTGAATAGAGCTAAAAAGAGTGAGAAAAAACCTAAGTCTGAAGGTAAAATTAACCTTCCCTGACCATCGCACTTGTCACACAGGGAATCCAGTATGCATCTCACCTACTGCACATGGGAGGTGCGATGCATACAGATTGCCTTGAAGAGAGGGTGCAATGGTACCAGTGCAAGACTTTTACCTAGTCTTTGCTCACAATTTGCAGTTTAGTTCAGGGATTTAGGCCGAGTAAGTGATATTCAGTAAATATAAATGACAGGGGTTGATCTAAGGAGGTTACTAGAGCCACCACTTAGGGAAATTAGAGTGTTTTCAAATCGATTGTTCAATTTATAAACAAAACTCGGAGATAGACTAAAGCATCATTGATCTACTTTGAACTTGCATAGCAAATGCAGTTCAAAGGCTAGCTGGCTTGACTTTAGGCTCCATCTGTAAGTTTATAAAAAAACAAAAATAGACTAGAAAAAAATCTATTCGCTCCCTAGTGGAGTCGCCATTCTGGGAATAGTGTCCACTCGGAGTTGTTATTCCCACTAAGACTGGTAGCTATCTTAGAAACAAACAAGTTAAAACTACTTTCTCTTTCCTTTATGAAAAATAGATAAGAGCGGAACAAAGGACACCAACCTTAGTCTTGCGCTTGGTTCCTTGCCTGGTTCCTCTCCTTCCTGATAGGTCTTTGCTGCTTCTTCTTTGTTTGCCCAGCTTCAAAGAGCACCTGTGGAATCAAAGCAGCATAATACTATCGAAGAACAGAGATCTATATTCATAAACAACACAAGATCAAATATGTATTGACCACACAAATGCATATACAATCAAACATACAAGAATGTGGAGGAAAACTTGAATAGCTTTATTAATATCAAGAATACCAAGAGGATTACAACCAATTGTTCTGACACAGCATCATCCTCTAGCAAGAAATCCCTTCTTCACCTCAAGTAAAGCTTAGATCACCCAACACTATGATGTTACACCAGAAAACCAACAACACTTCTCTACAAGATACCAGATTCCAGCCTCTGGATATCTGTGATGAGGGATCCATATATAGATGATTGTAGGGGGGTGAGTCAGCTTCTGGGATTTTGATTAGTGTCCTCTCTCTGATAGTTCTTGATTCCACTT